>VYZP01054775.1:0-90373 GCA_013400635.1 Hypocryptadius cinnamomeus
CTGCTGCTCTCTGCAGACACCACCCATGGAAACCTGCTTCTCTCAGCAGGGCATGAACAACCCTTAAAGCAACTCCCTGACAGGAGGAGCAGCCAGGTGAGGGTCAGTCTCTTCTCCCAGGGTCAGTCTCTTCTCCCAGGTAATGAGTGAGAGGTCAAGAGGGAACAGCCTCAGGCTGGGCCAGGGGAGGCTCTGGTTGGACATCAGTAGGAATTTCCCCATTGGAAGGGTGCTCAGGCCTTGGCAGGGGCTGCCCAGGGAGGCTTGGAGTCCTCATTCCTGGAGGTGTCCAAGGCAGGGCTGGAGGTGGCACTCAGTGCTCTGGGCTGGGGATGAGGTGGGGATCAGCTTGGACTCAATGGGCTGCGAGGGATTTTCCAACCTCAGCGATCCTGGGATTCCAGTTAAGACACATTGGTCCCATTTAATCTGGTTTTCCTCCCAGTCAGAGCCCTGCTCTGCAGTTCCTTTGGGTTTTCCTTACAGAGGGGTGGCAGGGATCAGTTGTGCTGTCACTCCAAGTGTTCTGTTTGCTCTTTACACACACACGAGCAGCTCTTCATTCTGAAAGCCTTCACACAATAGGCCTGTTTGTACTGGGTGGGATTTTACTGGAGAGAAAAACCCTCCAGGCTTCAAAGCAATGGGTCAAACCGTCCAGCAGGACAATCGTGCCCTGGTCTCCCTTACTCCAACTGACCACCTCCAAGCAACAAAACCTGTATCATATACTTGCACTGTAATATCCACAACTACATGGGTTATTTAACAGCTCCTTTTGATAAGCTTACATTTTCAATTATTTAAATATTAAATCATGTTTAAATTCATTCAAATAAAATTTTAAAAGGAAATTTATTACAGAATTTGCTTTGTGCTTCAGCAGAATTGAAAAACCTGTTTTGCCTAGTCTTGCCTTAATTTAACTAGCAACAATTAAATATTAATTTGTACCATCTTACCTCAATCAATTTGTTGGCATGTTCACGGAAAACCTGGGCATATTCTTTAACTTCTTTTTCATTCCCATTCTTGGCAGCTTCAATCAATACTAAAAGAGGAACATTTGTTTCCAGAAAAGAGTCTGAAACATGGTCCAT
Source organism: Hypocryptadius cinnamomeus (assembly GCA_013400635.1). Taxonomy (NCBI): domain Eukaryota; kingdom Metazoa; phylum Chordata; class Aves; order Passeriformes; family Zosteropidae; genus Hypocryptadius; species Hypocryptadius cinnamomeus. Next base: position 1,101 of record VYZP01054775.1, read on the forward strand.
AACAGCTTTGCGGAGCTAAAATAAAAATAAAAGAATGAGTTATTCTTCAGTAGTGTTCCACTGCTGTGTCCCTCTTACTGTATTAATACGTACAGCTTAAACTACTTTTGTCATTGATCCTTTTTCCTTTGTGTGACCAAGGCTTTCCCTGCACTAAGTCTTGTCTACACACTTTTTGCTTCAATTTAAATGAAATCTCCTTAAAAAATGGATTTGTTATAGAAGTGCAAGCCACCAGTTTGGCCACAAATATTGATTTAGCAGCTCATATTGGTTTTGTCTGAGTAAATTTGCTGCTTTCCCTCAGCTGATTAAACAACACACTGATTTAACTTTTTTATTTTTCTGCTAGAATAAAAACATGTTTCAACAAACCTGATCCATATTCTTGCTAACTCAAAAATGGGAATATATTGCTTTAAAACCAAAGACAAAAGGCTGATGCTACATAAATACAGTTCTCAAATAAAATATGTTGAGATGAACACCACTAGGAATATGAAATGTCACTGATTATCTTCAAAGTCCATCAAGTAAAAGTTGTTTTTTTGGGGGGCTTTGGTTAGGTTTTTTAATCTCTCTTCCCATGAGGATGATTAAGACTCCAACATCTGTATCACACAGTTAACAGGGAATCACCAGGGAATTACATTCCCACCCTATGCTTCCCACTGGAAGCTTCTGGCCTTTAATTCACTGGAGAGAGGCCAGCAAACCCACTGCCACTAGAAAAAAAATCCCCAGCACTGTACTCATGTGTCAGCCAGCACCACCTCTGACCATTCCTCACCTGCCTGCGCAGGTCTCTGGTCTTCTTGGTCATTTTATCAATGGCAGAGTTCAGGGCATCACTTCTTTCCTTGCGGCCAGCCTGGAAAACAGCAAACAAAGAGGTAAACAGGTACTCAGGGTCTCAAAGTCAAACCAGTTGTTATTCATTTCAAGTATATGGTAAGCTTCTGTTTCTATTTTTGAGGTTTGTGGAGTGATCTGCACACAGGCAGTAAAGTCTCCACCTTCCCGATAAGGCAGTCACTGCTCCCTGCACACCCCACCCCAGGGATCCCACAACACTGCTCCTGAGCAGGCAGTCAAAAGCCCAGAATCAAAAGTCAAATCTTTATAAACCATTTGTTAGGTAAGAAATTTCAAGTGAGTGAAATTTCAATTGAGTCTCCAGGCCCACCCATGGGGAACTGCCAAGGTTTGATCCTGCACGTTTCGCCTGAGCCCTGTTGTTAGAGAGGCCAAAGGGCCAGGCAGCAAGGGCAGCTTCCCTTTTCCATCAGACACTGGGTCAAAAATGTCCTCATTCCTATCAAATTAAGAGTCAGATAAGACAGTGGTGGTGGTCTGGTTTTGCTGAGAGATTTTTCTCTTTAATACAGTTGATATTAGGGTTTCAAAACACACTTTATTCAACCACAATCCAATTTCTGAAGTCCTAAGCCACAATCAATATAATTATCCAGTTGAGAAGAAAAACCATTTAGCAGTGCTACAGTGAGTGTATGCCAGGTATCAATTCTTCAGGTGACAGGCTGGTGTGAAATATCTGGATGAACAGCCTTGAATCTAAAACATAAGTCCACTCTACAGCAGAAATAAAAAATGGGGGGGAGGGAGTTAGGATGTTGTAATGTCATTATAGTGTAATGAATTATTGAAGATTTGTCACCGCCATGATCAAGTTATTTGATTCTCATCACAAAAGGTAACTGAAAAGCGACTGGAGCTAAACCCAGGAGCTTGTTGTGACACTGCCAAACCTGCAGCAGCCCCAGCACTGGCCCCCTCTTTGCTCTACATTCAAAAATCAAAGCTGAAGGCTCTAAATAAAGTGAAGATTAATGCACTGATTTACCCAACATTTTGCTGCTGCCCTGCTCAGTAGATATGATGGAAAAGACTCCCTGAGCAATGGCTCTGCCCCTGGCAAGCTGGTGGCAGCAGGCAGGGCTGGCACCTGCAGAGGACAGGGGGACAGTGACCCCAGAAGCTGCCACCAGGCACTGCCCCAGCCACAAGCTGCTCTAAGACACCAACCCGCAGTGGCAGCTGCTTCCCCTCCTGATGTTTCACCCCGTTTACCCACGGCAACGTGACTATTTTACTGAACCCACAGCACCCTCCCCACACACTAGGTTTTTTTCCCAGGAATATGTTTGGATCTAAGATATATGCTCATCTATTATGCAGAAAGCCAAACATTCAGCTGTTCCAAGAAGTGCCATTTTACTTCTCCCCGGGTGCTCCCACATTACCATTTTAACAAGAAGCAGGAGCAGGGATTTGAGGTGATACCACCCATCAATTCCACTTTGCTGTCCCTGGCTTCACAGCCCACAAGAGCCTCGGTGCACAGCACCAGATGCCTTTTGGATGAGAGGAAAACCAAGAGATGGCCTCCACTAATGGACCACTATGCAAAACACCCCAACAAAGCACATTACAGCGCCTGAGCAGCACTGATTTCTCACTGCTGATCTGTTCCTATGAAACTACACTACACCCTAGCACAGAAGGAGCTGTAGAATCCAACCCCACTAGATTTTAGGAAGGCAGCTCCACTTTATTCCCACCTTTCTGGCATGCAGAAGTTTTAGTACAGAAGCTTGTCAAGAGCATGACCAGAATTTACTTCAGAAGGCTGCAGGATAAAGCACCCTGCTAATTTAGCTCTGGTGATTTAGCACATGGAGTCACTAATTGGGATCCTTTGTTAGGGGTGAGTGGGGGCAGAGCAGGACAGACCCAGGACACCTCAGTGGATACACACACCCTGCCACCACTGACATCTTAAACCATTACAGCTAATTCCAACCAAGGTCCTGGAGACAACAATGTTGAGTTTTGCCCAGCTGAAGTTCCCTGACCTTTTTTTTCCCCTGCGTAATAAACACTGTGGGGCCAAACAAACCCCACTAGGACCTGGTGGAAGACATGAAGACCTGCACAGCCCATGGCAGCACAAACCCTCCTGGGCACAGAAACATGCTGAGGATCACCCCTGTCCACAGCAATATCACTTTGTCCAGGCTGCCATACAAGCCGGGAATTTAACCCATTGGTTCCACCCTACAGTTCAAAAGTCCTGTTTGAGCTGGGCTCCCTCTCTCAACCCATAAATCATGTTTTAAAGGCTCCAAGTGCCAGTTTAGCTCTTCTGGGTAATTTGTTGCACTAACCAATTAGCCTGACTATTAAAAACTGGTCCTCATGTCTAGTGTGAACCCTCACTGAGGAGCCAGCTAATGACCCAGCAGCACAAGGCAGCCCAGCCAGCAGCTCCTGCTATCCACGGGATTAGGAGGACTCACGAGAATGAAGCTCAGATATTCCGATTTCTAACAGGATTTTTAGATATTCAGCACAAAACTCTGCTGAAGGAATCACAAACCCTGCAGCCAGTGAGCAGCTAATAGATTCAGTAGATTTAATAGGGTCATGATGACCATGTCAATCATTCTGCAGTACAATATCCCAACTCTGACCAGTATCATGGATAATAAATTTAGCCATGGTGCAAATTTACTTTCAATTAAATCAGATCTTTATCAAAGAGGATAGAATTGATGTTAAAAATTGCTCATTACCCCCACTCCCTTCATCTCTGCTCTTCCTCCACCATTGCTGCCCCGCTTGCAGAGCACCACAAGCATTCCCTGTCACATCCCTACAGTCCCAGCTCACACCACCATCCCCAGTGGGGACTCTTTTAATCCTCAAAGCAAAGAAAGGGGATTTGTACACAGGGAGGGGAGCAGAATCACCATTTCTGTCACAAAGCCTTCCTGCTGTAGGTGTGCCATGTGAGTTCAGACAAGCAAAAGACAGACCCAAGCTTTTCCTATAGCTATGGAGGTTAAAATCTAATCCTGACTGATTTATAGCGGTACAGGAGCATGGTGGTGGTGGTGCATTCCACCAGGATCAACAGAGCATGTCCTGTAACCAGCTACTCAAAAATATGCTTTTGTAGCTAAATATCACAAACATCTGCTGTTAATCTTAAATGTTCATCATTGGTTTGGGTTAAGCTGAGCCCACAGAGGTATTGAGGGAGACACTACCTCCTGCTCAGCACCACCTCACACCATCCCTGCAGAGCCCATCATGCCCCCTCCCCAAATCAGCACCCAGATGTAAGCCAAATGTGCCACTGCTGAGAGCCACCACTGTCCCACCTGCCACCCCCCCCACAACCACCAAAAAGGATGGGTGGCAGAGAGGTTTCTGCTTCGGGTGTCTGGGAATTGACTCCCGGGCTGTCAGTATAGCAGGCAGCATCCTGGTTAATGATGGGGGCTGAATAAGTCACAAGTGAGTGCTTGGCACACCTTCCTGTGGGCAGGCAGTGTGTCACTGTGTGTCACGGTGTGTTACTGTGCCACCTCTGAGCTCTGCTGCCAGGGGACACAGGACATCAGGGCTCGGGTGTCCCATGCTTGGTTTTGCCCTGCCACCCAGCCTAATTCCGTGTCTACAGAGGATAAGCATGCACAGCCCTCCATCACTGTGACAGCAGGGCTGCCAACCAACTCCAGCTAGAACAGGGCTGATTCAGGGCCAGGCAGTGTGAGCACTGAGGTGTGACCCACACGAATTCCAGCAGTGCTTTCACATCCAAGGTGCAGGAAGCAGGACTGTACCCTGGTTTGCTGCAGGAAGGAGTCTCCCACAGCCAGCCACAGCTCAGCACAGCAAATGGGCTGCATGGCATCATGCTGGCTTCAGCAAGAACCTGAGTGACAATAAAGCTGCCTGCACTGTCCCCCTGCCCAGCTGGCCATGCCACAGTACTGCCACCTTGACATCCCTCTCCATGGCCAGGCTGCACCAGAGAGGGGAAGGGTGGCTGCTGCACCCACCGTGGTACAAGGAGGAATTACAACCAGAGCCAGGTGCAGAGAGCTGCTGGACAGCGAGGTGACAGCCACCACGCTATCCCACCACACGTGCCCTTTGCTCCCATGAAGACAAGGACATCCAACCTTCAGTGCCCATCCCTCCCACTGCCCTGCCCCAAAGGACTCTGCAGCTGGCCTGAAGCCCTGGGCACATCTCTGCTGCTGGGTCACCTCCAACGTGCCTTTGCCCCGTGTGTCCCCTCCTAGGGTCCAGTGCTTCCACAGCAGCAAATCCAAGTGACAGAGTGCACATGGTGACACCCCAGCCACAGGTCCCTGCTCACCTCCTGCCTCACAGCCCTGTGACACAGCACAAACACAACCTTCTGGCCAAAAAGCAGCAAATCCTCCCGTGGTCCCCGAGGTGCTAACACCCAGCAACAATTCCCACAGCCACTCCTGCAGGCAGAAGGGTGAGCTGGCTGCTGTGCAGTGCCACACAAGGGCTGCCTGTCCTGCCTGCTGCAGTCTCACCTGCAGCTCCAGGGCTTGCACCCTTCCAGGCCCCCAGCACAGCAAAGTCATGCAGCCCCCACATCTCCATCCAGTAAAATTAGCTTCTATGTTGTTCTTAATACACTAGGAAGGCTTCCACAAGATGTCAGCCTAACTAAATGACAACGCTCGCCTCAGGGTGCAATTCTACTTTCCCAGCGCATGGCTTTAGCAGGAAAACCAGTTGTGCTGCTGCTCCAGGAGCAGGGTAGGTGAGAAGCCTTCGAAAGGGTTATCTGGTCCTAGCAAGCTTACTCCTGCCAATTTTCCTGTCCACATTGCATATGAGGGTTCAGGCTGCCATAAAGCTCCTGCTGTGGCAGAAGTGCCCAGGTGCCATCAGACATGGTTTTTCATGCTGGGCAATGAGTATTGAGGCTCAGAAGAAATGCATTTGCATGAGTTTTCTGGGGGTTTATTCCCAGTCTGTTGCACCCTGTCACCTCAGGCAGCTCCCAAGGAACAATGTGAATGTTACTGCAGTGTTCCAGACTTTGGAGACTGAGATGCACACTTGAGGTAATAACTGTTATTTCACAGCAAGTGCACATAAAAACATGTTTTGCTAAGAAAAGCACCCATAAAGTTCGCGTTAACAGTTTCCTAAACAGGAAACTCGCTGGCAAGGTGCTAAATAGCCCTTGTTTGGTTAAGGGCCAAAGAATGGAGAGCTTCAGAAAAGGAGCAACTCACCGTGTTTGAACATTAACTCTTAACTCTGTGCCAAATTACACAATCTTAACGTGGGAGGAACCTACCAGCAGATATTGATGCAAAAAAGCAAAATGTTTCCAACGATACCTAATTTCAGTCTCCTGGTAAGAGGGAAGGAGCTGACAGTTGACCTCAAATTATACCCTTTGGAATGCTGTTGTTAAATGTTATGGTAACATATTGAAATGTTATTAGAATTAAAACCAACACCTCGGATGTTGTACAGAGTTGCTCCAAGAACCCTCTGCAGGTGCTGCAGAGCCGAGGTTCCTTTGGACAGCTGGAGCTGAGCCTGAGCTCTTCGTACCCTGAACATTAAATAAGAAGAATCGCTTTAAAAAGGTTTATGTAATTTCTTTGCATGGATTTCTTTCACACTGGAGCAAATGTGAAAACATTTACTATGGCAGAGCAATTTAAGAAATGTATCTAACATTTCCTAATTTGCTTAATCATTAAAGACAGTTATTTCCTGGTGGGTTCAGGGTAGGGTTTATTTGTTTTGCTTTAGCTTTTTTTTGAGATTTTATTCTTCTGGGTTCACGTTCTCCATCCCTTTGCTTTCCACTCAGGCTCCCCTTGAGTCTGCCCATCCCAGAAAGGAAGTGCCAGAGGCAGTGTCACCATTCCACCACAGGACAGCCAAGGGAGAAGCAGGCAGAGAACAGCAGGTCTTGGTTTAAGCAAGGACCTCCAAGGAACCAAAGCAAGGAACCGACACTTAATAACAAAGGTAAACAGCCATTTTATTTTAAAGCCTTATTTAGACACAATTCATCTTGCTCCATCATCATGGGAAATTTGTTGTTTTCAGCTCATTCCAGATCTTGGAGGATAGAGGTGATACCTCGCTGCTACACAGCAAACATTTTCAAGTGCCTCCTCTACATTATTGCTTTATATCTCAAGGAGAAAATAAAAAAAAAGCTTATCCAAATTGCCTGGAGCAGGAAACCAGCATCCCCTGCTGCACCCACATCGAGCTATGACCAGAGCAGTGGCTCCAAAGGCTTTACCTGCACATGCATCCTAAAAATATATAAAAATGTCAATCGAACCTGGTCATTTACCTTTCAATACCAGCTGTCCCAGAGGAGAGGTTGCTCTGAATAATGGGGCAATGAACCTTTAAAGCAAGCAAACAGCTGTAAGAGCCCACTGTCCTCCTCCTGGCTGTGTATGCACGCTCTGGCCAGAGCCCAGCAGGGCTGGAGAGCACACACAGTTCTGCAGGGGCACAGCTCTGCAGCCCTAAACCCACAGGATAACTGTTACAGACCCACCCTGCAGCCAGGGGCTCCTGGAGGTGTGTCTCCCCTCTCTGAGGTGACACACAGCAGCAGGACATTGTGGGTGACCACAAGGAAGCCCTCACACCGCTCTGAGCCCCGACTGGAAATGCCAATCTCATGATTTCCACCCTGCACTCCAATGCCCAGGAAAAAGCAAGTACAAAAGCCGCCTTTTGGGAGGAGAAAATAGATTTTCTAGTTTCATAACCGCACACTGTCAAGCTGGATTCCAATTAAATTTCTCCTATGCCCTAACGCAAGCTTTGCTTTTTCCAGAAATTTCTCCTGGCTTGAAGCGCTTGCTCCTGTGCCCTGCTCCCAGGCTGTACTTCCTGATACTCCTGCTCTAGCTCCAGCACTGCTCTCTGCACTTCTGCAGGGACCACAGTCGCACACAGCTGTCACACAGAGCTCTGAGCTGCCCAATCCCTCTCACCTCCATGAAAGCCGGTGCTGACCAGCATCCTCTATTCAAACTCTGCGCATTTTGCATCTAAAAGTTCCTTTCATGCAGAGAGATTTAGCAGAGAAGTGGGAGCAGGCAGCACTCAGGCACTTCCATCCACGGCTCTGCGCTGCTTTTAACCCCAGCTGAGCAGAGCCGGCGCAGATGTGGGGGGAGCAGGGTGCTGCGAGTCCCTCCTGCTCCTTCTGTCCTGGGGACGAAGGACTCCTGCCGCTGGATTTTCCCCCCTCTATCAGTGGTCTTTAACATGATCACAGCATGCAGCACAATGCTTTAAAACAGCAAAGCTTCTGGAAAACCCAAACAAAAGGAACGTCACCAGGTGACGTCAGCCTATATAGAGCCCTGTGTGGTCGCAGCGCATAAGCAAATCCATTCTTGTACCGCTTCCCTGAAAAGCTTTTCAGTAAATGCACTCATGCTACTACAGGAGCTTCTCTCAGCAATAAGCCACCCATCTGCCATCAACAAGTTAGGACTAAAAGAAGCCACAGCTGCGGAAAAGGAAAACGTGAGCTTCAATTAACCAGCTGAGCAGCCACGGAGGATGAAAACTTGTATTAAGATTTAAAAATTGCAGACCTGTCAGCGGAGATCAAGGCAGTAATTTCAAAAGGAATATTCCAAGAGAGCATCGTGGATTTTGCACTAATATCAAAGGACACCAAACCCAGTCAATTATTCAAGGCTGTCTTACATTAGAGCCTTTCACAGACTCACGGCGTTGAGTCTCAAACTACGACTGAATGCACCCTCCAATGTACTCAAAAGAATGGGTAAGTTGCTGCGTTTCTCTGTTCCTTGTATAATGAATGACAGCTCTGCTTTAAAGGAGCAGTTAAGATGTTAAAGCTGATTGCTCTGCACTGAACCTTATGAAAAAAATGTTTTCTGATAGCGCCACTGTAACCCTCCGTAATCGAGATAAAGCCTCCTCCTAAGTGTAATGTCCAAGTATTCGGTTTGTCGTAGTAAGTTGTTTCTTGCATTTAGAATTAGCTTGTTGGAAATGCATGGCAATGTTATCTGCAGTGAAATCTTCCACCGTGATATTCCAAGTGTACTGATAAGGCTATCCTATCTTGTTGTTTTCCTAAATTATATTCTGCAGGCTTACATTTCAAGTGGCCATTAGGGGCTCGTATGCTGGCAGCACTATATGCAATGAGTATGGTTTTAAAAATGCTGCCTGCCTTGGGCATGGCTTGTCCACCAAAATGTCGCTGTGAGAAGCTGCTCTTTTACTGTGACTCTCAGGGGTTTCACTCAGTGCCAAACACCACTGAAAAGGGCTCGCTAGGTTTGTCACTGAGGCACAATTATATTTCTGAACTTGAAAGGGATCAATTTGCAAGCTTCAGTCAACTTACTTGGCTTCACTTAGATCATAATCAAATTGCAACAGTCAGAGAAGATTCTTTTCAAGGACTGTATAAACTTAAGGAATTAGTCTTAAGTTCCAACAAAATCTTTCATTTGCCAAACACAACTTTTAGCCAGCTGCTTAACCTGCAGAATTTGGACCTCTCTTTTAATCAGTTATCCTCTCTGCACCCCGAGCTCTTCTACGGCCTTCGCAAGCTACAGACCTTGCACTTGCGATCCAACTCCCTGCGGACCATCCCGGTCCGCCTGTTCTGGGACTGTCGTAGCCTGGAATTCCTGGATTTGAGCACAAATCGCTTGCGAAGTTTGGCTCGCAATGGATTTGCGGGATTAATCAAGCTGAGGGAGCTTCACCTAGAGCACAACCAGCTGACAAAGATTAATTTTGCTCACTTCCTCCGGCTGAGCAGCCTGCACACGCTCTTCTTGCAGTGGAACAAAATTAGCAACTTGACATGTGGGATGGAGTGGACCTGGGGCACCTTAGCAAAGCTCGATTTGACTGGAAACGAAATCAAAGCCATCGACCTCACCGTCTTTGAAACTATGCCTAACCTTAAAACCCTCCTCATGGATAACAACAAGCTCACCACTCTGGATTCCAAGGTCCTGAGCTCGCTGACATCCCTCACCACCGTGGGCCTCTCCGGCAATCTGTGGGAATGCAGCCCAAAGATCTGCGCCTTGGCCACATGGTTGAGTGGCTTCCAAGGTCGGTGGGAGCACTCCATCCTCTGCCACAGCCCCGACCACACCCAGGGAGAGGATATTCTGGATGCAGTGTATGGTTTTCAGCTTTGCTGGAATTTATCGACTGTGGTTACCCCTGTGGCTACGACATCGTACACAGCTCCAACTACCGAGTACACGAAAAGAATAAGCTCTTCTCATTTCCATGTGGGAGACAAAGAGATTCCAACTACGGCAGGCATGGTCGTTACCACCGAAGAACAGTTCCCTGAGCCAAACAATGCCATCTTCACTCAGAGGGTAATTACAGGAACAATGGCTTTATTGTTTTCTTTCTTTTTTATCATTTTTATAGTGTTCATCTCCAGGAAGTGCTGCCCTCCCACACTAAGAAGAATTAGGCAGTGCTCAATGATTCAAAACCACAGGCAGCTCCGATCCCAAACGCGGCTGCATATGGCCAATATGTCAGACCAAGGACCCTATAACGAGTACGAACCCACCCACGAAGGACCCTTCATCATCATCAATGGCTATGGACAGTGCAAGTGCCAGCAGCTGCCCTATAAAGAATGTGAAGTATAATACCTACAGCCCATCACAAAGTAAATCAGATAAGTAACCTACTTTAAAATTGTAGGGACCTACATCAGATTCTAATTTTTACAAATGTTGACATAAAGCCTAATTTTCCAAGCTACTTAATGGAAACATTGTTTATGGAGTGGTGCAGTATTTTTAAGTTTTTTAAAAAATAAATCCATAATATTTTCAGTGTTAAAGAAGCAATGATTACATTCAACTTGCACTCCTAATGTTTAAAAGTCTAAAGAGATGCTCACCTCAAACGATGTAAAATGTTTCATGTTATGTAATTATATGACTGTGTGTAAACATTTATACCCAAGTCTCCATATTCTACTTTTTCTACTGCAAACAGTCTTAGGGGAAGGAGACTGGATATCTGTGCAGGGATCTGGGGGGCGTGCGCTCCGTTTGTTCCACTGCAGCTGGCTCTGGGCACTTTAAGGGCAGCCCAGGAGGAAGATTTTCCTCCTCTGAGCATTTCACTCCAGTAAGGGAAGGGAGGGAAAACAAAAGAAGAAGAAAAAAAAAAAAAAAAAGAAAAAAAAAAAAAAAAGAAAAAAAAAAGCAACAAAGGTCCAGGTGGGACTTTCAGTGCATTGGGGTGAATTTATCTGAAATAGTTTTGCTCTGTGCATGTTCATGGCTCAGCTTGCTGAAAGGGACAGCAGGCACAGAAAGCAGCAGTTCACACAGGCACACACACGGGCACACAGCCCCGAGCAGGATGGGCACACACACATGGGCACACACACACAAGAGCAGGATGGGCAGGAGAGACACACACACAGCTCCAGGCAGGATGGGCACACACACCCAGGAGCAGGATGGCACACACGGAGGAACAAGATGGGCACACACACAGCCCTGGGCAGGATGGGCACACACACATGGGCACACAGCCCCAGGCAGGATGGACACACACGCAGGAGCAGGGGAGGCACACACACACACAGTCCCAAGCAGGCTGGGCACACACACAGCCCTGGGCAGGACGGGCACACACACATGGGCACACAGCCCCAGGCAGGATGGACACACACGCAGGAGCAGGGGAGGCACACACACACACAGTCCCAAGCAGGCTGGGCACACACACACACACACACTCCCAGGAGCAGGATGGGCACGCACCCCTCCAGGAGCAGGACAGCCCTCTGTGTGTCCCCAGACTGGCACTGAAGCTTCTTTAGAGAGGCTCAGCATGCTGGGATGGATCGGAAATATTAAGTACATTCAGTCCTCGGCTCCCTGGTTTCACTTGATGATGCTTTTCATGAATTCAGGCTAATTACTTAATGATGATGAACAAACAGCATTTCAGCACCTTTTCATGTGTAAATACCCTTAATGCAAGGTTCTCTTAATTAAAAGCAAATATCAACAGCAAGGTTAAGGAGAAGAGGGAAGAAAGAAAGGAAGGAAGGAAGAAGCCTCTCTTTGTCCCCCTGCTGCCCCCCCAGCTGAGGCTTCCTCTGGCTGGGAAGCTATTTTCATGCACTAACTCCACTGGTTTCTCTGGAGACAGAATTAGCCCCTGTAATATAAGCTCTCACTTGTCCTCCTCTTCCAAAATTCAAGATAAAAAAAGACCCCTTCTGATAAGTTAGGAGAATATGATTAGTTTATAGAACAGTTCACTGAAAAATGTTTTGTTTCTTACTTGATATGGGACAGAATCTAAACTAGTATGACTTTTTAAAAAATCATATATAAATATATATACACATACACCTCATTCTAAGGGGTAATTTGGTTTCTTTAGCCAGAAGTACCATATTGCTATTTATACTCTATTATGGAATTATATGTAAATATTTGCAGATCTATGCAGTGATGGTGGTACTCAGATGCCACAAGGGTGGGGGGGTGGGGGGTCTGCAAAGGATTACATTATTTTTAAGTCAACTGCTCAAATATTGTAAACATTCTAACCAAAGCTAAAAGATTCAGAGGGATGGAGAATTATTTTATATATATATACATGTATGTTTAACTAAAAAATGTGTTGTGCCCAATGCTGCAGTGTTAAACAATTACCAGCACACCCCGATGAAGAAATGAAATTCCTCACAGTGTTGCCATACTTTAACCAAATCCATAATTACAGTATGCTAATTGTGATGTATTAAACTATCCTGCAAACTTTTTAAACAGAAAAACTACTGCACAAAAATCCGTTTGATATTTCACTCTGCTTTTCTCTCTGTATTACCACTTAGTGAGGTATTTAGGGTGCAATTATACAACAGTTTGATGTTTTCTTGTGAGATGAATTCATCCAAGGCAATTATAGCAAGATAAGTAACTTCTCGTAAGATTTTACATAAAGGTTTTTCAATTGCTGGTTTTGAAGATATTAATTTGCATCATTTTACGTTTACATACAGTGCCCTTAATATAAAACCAATATTTTGTTTCCTTCCCTTGACTCTGTACTTTAATGCAAGAGATGATCCAGTGAAGCCTAATGGATTTCCATAGAGATATCTCTGAACTCTTGTTACTGGTAATACTAAGATGAATCCATTTACACCTGTTCTGGGAAATTAATTACTGCTTTTAACTGACTACAAAAAATCCTGCGGGGTAGGTGGACAAAGAGCAGATATTCTGGATGATTAAATCCCACATGAGGCAGAAGGCCAGAGCTAAGCTGAGAAATACAAACCCATATTGGTCCCCAGGGGTATTTAGCTTCTGTAGGAAGATTTGCGTTGCTCCTTCCCATAACTAAGTGCTCACAGCTCTCCCAAGGCCCAGGATGCTGCCCTAGGAGCAGGTGAGTGAACACTGAGTGGGAATCACTGTCCCTCACCCTGCACTGGCTGGCACAGGCCAGCTCTAGGAGTCTGGGGAGGAGGCACTAGGAGATGACTTCCACCTACAGCTGCATGGTACCAGCACAGACAAAGTCATCACTGAGCTTGTTAATTATCCTGGCAACCAAATAATCTGGCTGTGCTGCCATCCCCAACCAGATGCCACCACTGAACTCTGACAGTCTCAGCTGTGTCTGCAGAAACCAATCCCAGAAACTCTGGCTGTCAGACAGTTCAAGGGGTACCACCTCAGTCTTCCACAAGGGAACAAGAAGTGGCTGCTTGATGAGGAGCTGAGGTTCCTCCAGAGGAGGTGCTTTCCCAACAGCCCAGCTCTGTCCCACTCCATCTTTATGAGCTTTTAATTCCACCCAGGAAGAGCAAAGACAGATGCTCCAGCAATGCTGCATTTAACCCTCTTCTCCATGCCTGCCACTCATGGTGACTTTCCAAGCATTAAGGCACTGTTCCAGTGCCTGTCCAAGCACACCCACCCAGGCACCCAAGTTTCCACTGGTCCTGAAGTGCTTGGCCTGCAGACAGCAGAGCAGGAGGCCAGCAGGCACAGCCCAGCACCGTTCCCGTTCCCTCTCTGTACTCCACAGCCAATCTCCCAAATGCTGTGGTTTACGTCTGCTATTTCCAAACCCATTTGTTGCCAGGTTTCAGGCATAAGCAAAGCAATTCAGCAAACATTACATTTAGGGTAACAGGTATCATAAAACTCGCAGAATGTCAAACAGCAGCAGTGAAGTCAACTTGAATTCCCTGCGGAGGGACAGCGAGCACCAGGCAGAGCCATCGCTCTGCACAAGGACACAGCCAGAGGCTGTTAATATTTTTTATTTTAAAGTTACTGTCTTCCATTCGCAATTGCTTGTGACTCTTCCAGGCAAGGAGGAACTGGAATAATTGTGCTGCTCAGCAGTCCCTGATTTATTTTGTTGATGGAACAAGAACCAAGATGATTTGGTTTAAATTAATTGTATTTCAGTACAAGCACTGTCTGATGACAGGAGCTTGTTAACCTGCCCTCCCCAAACACCATCTCTGCTGCACAGCCTCAGTTTTCACAGATCCTACACTGCTCACAGGTGCTTCAACACCTCCAGGCACAACCTCAGAGGTCTTTGGGTCTTTTAGAAACAGAATTTCTTGTACTGCTCTTGAGGTCCTCATCCCATCCAAAGATCTCTTCCATCCTCGCTGATATCCAGGCAGCTTCCCCTGCTCCTCACCCTCGTGTCAGTGAAATGGAAACCCAGCAGCACAAGTTCGGGTTTTGAGTCATTCTCCTGGAACAGGCTGAATTAATGCTCCCAGTTAGTCTCTCTGCATTAGATCAGTGTTTAAATGCACACAAGGAAAAATGACTCGATGAAGGGTGAAATGGGTGAGTGTTCAGTCTCCAGCTGAAGTATTCCTCTGCACTAAGCTCCCATTCCCTATCAGATGGAAACACAGTGAATGCTGTTGCATCGGTGTTTGGTTTCGTTTGTTTCTTCCCCAAGCAGAAATGATCCGATTTTTCAGTGATCAGCCACATGCAAATCTGAGCTTCTGTCCCATTACCCCCTTACAAGACAGGGGCCTATTGCTACCTTGTAAAATCACAAACATCCTGTGGCTTAAAACCAGAAATCTGCACTACACACTTATTTTTAATGTGTCTAAGATAATTTCTGTACTACTTTAATGGAAATAAAGTTGATTTAATTTTGTGATCTGTGTAGCTATCAAAATCCATCTGTTCAGACCTATGAAACTTACCCAGGAGCTGAATTTCATCTTTCTTATGAAGTTTTCCATAAAAATTAAACAAGTTCAGAGGGGGATACAGTATTTCTCCTCCCCCCCAAAAGGAACAAGCAAGGAAACAACAGAAACCAAAGGCAGCAGCTCCTCCCTCCCCACACCTTCCTCCACTGCAAATGTCCCAGATGCTAAAATTGGTGCTGGGCTTCGCTTTTTAAGGCACCACGTTAGCAGGATGCTTTGAGATAATTTCAGAATCAGCTGGAAATTCAGCATTTCACATCTTGTGTAAAAATCTTCTGAGAGGCATCTAGGGAAAGGTACCAGAAGCTTTGAGGGGTACAGTCAGGCCTCAGATGGGGTGAAACAGCGTTGTACACCACTGTGTAAGCAGGTTGTACACCCCTTAGCAAGCACCAAGAAGATAACCCTGCCATCTCCCAACCACTCCTTTGTAAAAAGCCAAACAAAACCCACCCCATTTTTCTTTTTACTAATGAAAACACTAGTAAGTGAACTATTCTACCAGCTTAGCAACCCAAGATTACAGAGAGTCCGAGATGCATTGTGTTTAAATTATGTTTCAAGAGCCAAGTTCTGGTGGGAGGGGGTGTGAGTAATGGAGTAAAACAAGTGCAGTGTACAGAAGCATTTTGTTATTAAAATTGTGTATACTGTAAAACTGAATTTGCCTCTTTCTTCCTCCCTTTTCAAGCAGAGGTGCCAAAAGCTCACTCTTTCGTGGTATGTTAAAAGCAGTCTGCACCCACTGTCCCAAGCAGAAGAGTCAGGTTTGGGCCATTTGCCAGAGTCACAGCAAATCCAGCCCCTTCTGTTGTACCACAGTGAGCAAAATACAACATTCTGCCGTACCACAGTAAGCAGGGCTGCAGGGGCTCTTCCCAAACCAGGTGTCTCCTGACTAACAAAAACTGAATGAAAACCAAACCAAAGCCAAACTCCTGGCCCTTGAGTAGCTGGATCAGGATCAGCACAGGCCTGGCCCAGCCTGGCTCTGCCCCTGGGTGTTTCCTGGGTCCCCAGGTACACCTCCAGGGCTACCTGTGGGTCACTGTGCCAGCCAGGATCTGGCATTTCCAAAGGGAACACCTGCCAGCAGGGTGGCAAGGACAAACAGCTTTAAGGTTCAGAGGTGCCACACAGTGAGACATCCCATCAGTTCTGAGTCACAGCCCTCCAGAAAGGGTCCCAAAACCACTCCTGGTAAAGGAAATGTTCTTTACATGAGCTACCACAGCTAACACAGCGTTCAGAGCCACTGTGCCTCAATATCACAGGAAGGAGTTCTGGGCTTGAGAAGTGACAAGCTCACAGACACAGCCCAAAAGCCGTGACAGAGAACTGAAGAATGAGTTTAAGGATGCTCCAAGATGATTACATGCACTGAGCCACCAGCTAAAATCATTTTAGTAACTAAGCCATAGCTGCATTTACTTTTTTATCAAAAGGTTTGGCTGGAACAAGTTCTCAAGGGTTTTAAATGTCAGTTGGCAAACTGCCTCTCAAATCCTTCTAATACTTCAAAGCAGCACATGATATATCTATTTTCTTAAACTCTCAGAGACTAATTTTACAAGCAAAAGCATCTCTCAACTACAAATCCAGTTGTTCTCACAAGCAAAGGTAACACACCTAAAGAAAAACCAGTACTCTGAATACATTATGCAAAACTTTTAAATCCAATTAGGAACAAGGAAATGTCAACATCACTAGCAACTTACTTTAAAATGTAGGCTCTGCTAAGACAACTGCAAAAAAATCGAGATTCAAGAATTTGACTGGAGAGGATTGCACAAATGAACTGAAAACTGCAGCACTGGGAAACCCTGGTTCCCTCCTGCAGTGAATGTCCAGGCTAAGGGACAGGGCTCAGTGAGAGTGTTCACCCACCACAAAACCATTATGTCAGTATTTTCTGTAATCTGTTCTTCTGGAAAAGCTTTACAAAATCATTGTTACCTAATCAACAATTTCATTACCACAAAGATTTTAGGAAATTTTATTATAATGAGGTAAAGCTCTATTTGCCATATTTGACATAGGATTCACATGCTCTGTGTCTTATTTTGGGAGAAATTTTTTTACAGTGAGGGTGGTTAAATCCTGTGCCAAGTTACCCAGAGAGGTGGGGGATGCCCCTTCCCTGGAAACACATTCCAGGCCAAGCTGGACAGGGCTGTGGGTGACCTGATCTACTTGAAGCTGTTCCTACTCATTGCAGGGGGGCTGGACTAGGGTGCTTTTAAAGGTCCCTTCCCACCCAAACCATTCTATGATTCTATGAAACAAAAAAATGACATGTGTCTCATTAGCACAATCCCATGTTTGTTTCTGTGATGCACAATTCCAGAGGTTTGGCTGCCAAGGGCACTGACCAAACTCTTCTGGGCTGACAAGTAACCAAACCCTGATTTCAGCTCTTCAGCTGGTTTTAATCCACAAGGTCTATAATTTGACTTTTTCTTCTAAGTTTTCTAAAAGGACAAAAATTAAACACACACAAAAATCATTTAAGCATAAAAACCAGGAGCAAGAAGCTGAACCATGGCCAGAGGGGAACATCCCTTGAGTTAAACCCAATTTCTTCTCCCCAGTATGTAACACAAACACTTGCAGTATGCACACACAAGCAAAATGAAAGGGTATTGATGTTTAAATGAAGTAATCAATCTTTCTTTTATAAAACCAAGGTATTTCTTTCAAGTAACTTCCCTGTTATCCCCAGCAGACTCTCCTCCTTGTACACTGAATACTCAAGCAGACTGGACACAGAGGAGGTGCTGGTTTTCCTTCCACCCCTCCCTACCCCACAGCGTGGGCAGTGCAGCCACTGTTTAACAGAGGTGCATCATGCTTTGTACCAGTTTAAAAAAACAGCCATATTTCATGAGAAGTCTTGGAGTAAGTGGAAAAGGTTCATCCATCAAGAAGGTTCTTAAATAATGAATGAGTCATAATTCTTTACAGTCAAAAGCAATTAATTTTCTGTATTGTAATCAGGAGAATAAATCTGAAAAATCCATTCTAATGGCTCTGAATCTGAAGGTAGTGTTGCAGCTGAATTTTTAATTTTAAAATACAGGAGCAGTGAGGACTTCTGCTGTTTAAACATACAATCTTCTACCAAACAGAACAGCTTTACTGCATATTTAATAGGTAGAACAGGTTTTGTGAGACCACATGAGATTAAAGACAGCATTAGATACAGGAAATGCATTTCAAGCAGAAAGGTCCTTCCAAGATACCTCTTAACTGTATAGCCACTAAAATACTTGAAATATCCTTTATGAAGTTTACAAAATATTCAGAAAATCTTGCTGCAAGAAGTAGTTTTACTTATATGTTTGCAAAGAGCTAAAAATATTGAGTAGTGTGTTAATGTGGAATCCAACTCAACCCTACAGCAACTGTTACTATTAGGAAGCATTTGCTCTTTTCCCACTAACTCCTAAATAATCCATCACATATCCAGAACCTCTGCCTCAAAAGCCATGTGCTGTTAGCTGGGACTATCAATTTCTGCCCTCAAATGGATTGCTTCAACCCTAACACCACTTTAAGTTTGAATTCTTTTAGAGAACCAACCTGTAAAATTAATAGAGCTCTTAGTAAAGCTAATAACGACACAGTCTGCCAAGGAGTGAGAACATGGGAAAGGGACAGGGACACAGTGCTACAAGGGCAGCTCCACCACTGAAGGCACCACACAGCACTTAACTGGAGGAAAAGCATACTCCCTGCACTGCAGCCACTCTCAGCAGCTTTGCTAACAACAACAGCAAATTTCAGCTGTCCAAGCAGCCCAGCTGCTCCAGAGGGGGGTCCTGCACTGAACATCCTCAGCACACACCTATCAAAGGATGTGAGCCAGGAACAAACCCCCAGGTTGGGAAAACCACCCAGCAGGGCCATGCTGCAGGCCCCCAGGTCTAAGCACACAGCTCTGACTTAAAGAGCAGGAGATATTAAAGCACCATCTCTGCTGTCCTCGGGAGAAGACAACATGCTCCAGTAAAGACCTGGAACTACTTATTGATCCCATCCAACCCTGAAGCACAACATCCCCACACAAACAGCAACAGCTGCTGGAAATTCTGACTGAATAATTTAAAGGTTAAAGAACTCCTCCTCAAGCTTTCCAGACAGTCCTGAAGATTGAAATAGATGGAATTGCTTCCAGGTAGGACAAACACTGCGCTCAGCACCCAGGGGAGCAGCAGGACACTGCAATGCTGACCAGAGCACAGGCAGCCAAGCTGGGGAGCTCCTAATGACAGCTGGAAGCTCTCTGGGTAGCAAGGGTGTATCTGCAGGGTCCAAGCCTTCAAGAATTCCACAGCCACTGGGCAGGCAGGCAGAGAAAGCCATCTCTAGTTTATATTCTTGTCTGTGGATGACTAGCTTAGCTCTGGGACATCCATTAGCAGCACAGCAGCTGTGGAGCTTGGAAGTGAGGGAGCCGTGTCTTCCGATGCCTTCTGCCTGCAGTTAGCAAGCAGAAACTTCCTAAAAGGCTAAAGTTAGATATCTGATTGGGATGAACCAGAAAAAAAACCCAAACCCAACCAAATGAAAATGAAACCAAAGCAAACAAATCAAGCCAATGAGCTCTGGCAGATACTGCATTTCTAATGTGACACTATACTCCTGAACAGAACAAAAATGAGAACTTCTGACAAGTTCCCAGAGACTCTGATGACTTCCAGGAGATGCTTGTTCACCCTCTACTGAACTTTTAGGAGTTGTCTGTTCACCCTTGTCCTGGGTTTGCCAAACCAGGACAATGCTTTACTGAACCTACGAAGCATCAGCCTCAATGTCTCACTGTGCAATGAGCTCTTGCCAGGTATTCCCCCTGCCAGTGAGAGCAGAGCAAGTCTCTAGACCAGCTACAACACCACCCACAGTTAAACTCAGCAAACACCCACAGAGCTCACTCTGTAACAACACAATGGCATCAGGACTAAGGAATTCCAGTTATTTGCAGACCACTCAGAATACTCTCAGTGCTGGGAACTGCTGAACAAACTGCAGTGCCTCTTCCATGCCAAGTTTTGGATTAGTCAGCAGTGTAAATATTTGTTGACAAATTTGAAACTTGGATAAAACCACTGCTTTGTTCTACACTCAAGAGGTGTTTCTGGAATGCATTCCAAGCCCTTGCCCCCTGCTGTAGAGCTGTCCCTTCCCAGCAGGGCCCAGGCCAGCAGCAGGAGGTTCCTGAGCACACAGCACTGGCACAGCAGTGCGATCACTGCTGGAGCTGGAGCTGTGGGCTGTGAGTGCTCCACAGCTTCCCCAGCCCCTCCTGTCTGACAGCACACCCTCAAACACAGGGACAAAGGAAACAGACAGAGAGGAGGCAGACTCCAGTGCACCCAGCAGATAAATCCCAGGGATACTGTCCCTTCATACCTAGAGCTGTTCATGGACAACAATTAACTTGACAAAGGGTGCCAGGAGAGTGTCCAGAGACACATGAAAAAGGTTTATGCCACATTCAAATGAGCTGATGCCACCCGGCTGCAGACTGCTTCTTTCTTCTTAGTGGGCACTCCATCATTTGAATATGCCCCAATAAAGCTGCATCATCAAGAGAGGAACTTTCTGACACCTACTTTTACTGTTCTTTTATTCAAAACCAGTAGTCTTCATCAGGCAAATTAATAAGTGATCATCAGCTTTAGAAAGTAATTTCAATTGTTCATGCAAACATAGCTCCACTGTAGGAAGCAGCTCACTGCCACTGCCCCCACCTAAGCCTGTGCTGGCACAGTCAACAAGAAAACCCAGTCCATCCTGCCTGGCCATCAGGCACCCATGGGAAGCAGGAAAACACCAGGAAACCACTCCAAAAATATGAGCTTATGCAAATAACAAAACAACCCAACCACCCTATCACTCTAAAGCATTCATTATGCACACATAAGCAGTTAATTAAATATATATAAAATTGAGGCATTTCAGGTGGATTTCTTGTGTCACATTATGAAATACATGCAACCAGTGATCCTGGGGAACTACTAACTGGTATGAATCAAAAAATATTTAAAAGTCAAAAGTAAATCTCAAAACGAACCCTCTAATGGGAAGTTTACTCATGGAAGGAGTTATAAAAGGGGTTTTTATAATTACTCCATCCTGTTTGCTACATTTGCTTATGCAAGAGAAGTGTTTTTAACTACTGACAGGACTAGGATTAAATGACAAGTCCACATACTTGATCCAGATTGTTCACAGGCACAAGGTGAAAAACACGATAAAGAACATGAACAGGTTTTAGTGAGCTGAGCCAGGAAAAAAAAAATCAAACCCACATTCCTTCTGAGCAGAAAATGGGACTTTTTTGTGATTATTAAAATAATTTCTATCAAGGCAAGTACACAGGCTGATTTCTACTCTGACAAGCGGTTTGGTCACTTCTTTTTATGCAATGTAGTTACAACCAAGAGAGGCCTGCTTTACCTCCATTATCCAAACCACTGTCTTCAAACCAAATATTTCAACTTAGTAACATTCTTCCAAGTCGCTTCACTAATATAAAAAAAACCTCTAAAAATCTTGTTTTCTCACAGGAGACCTATAATTTGCAACTTCAGTCCTGCAGTCTGTTCCCTAATGAAAAAGAAAAATCAAGAGAGCACATGGGTCTTCCTCCACATTTCACAGCATCTTTTAACTTTAATGGCAACTGACCAAAAGCTTCAGGACTGCTCCGGGCTAAAAACGATCCCTAATCCCCGTAATCAGTCTGGAAGTCCCACTCAAGGGCAAAACTGGGAGCAGCTAAAAACACTGGTTTGTAAGAATTCACATCCTAAGAGCAACCAAATGTAGCTGTCCCAACCCTGGAAGTGCCCAAGGCCAGGTTGGAAATGAGGCTAAAAGGGAAGGAGTGTGCCCACTGAGAACAGGGTCAGGTGATGTGGGAAGAACACAGAGATGCTGCTCCCTCCACTGTAGGCAGAAAATCCATGTGGACAAAGCTCACCTGGAGCTGGAGCTGCCAGAACTGGGGAATAATAACAATTTACAAAGACATGAATGGCAAAAGGCAGTGTAGAAATTACTTCAGTGTGTTCCAGGATGAGGACAACCACCTCACAGACAGGGACAGGGAAAGGCAGAGATGTTTAATGCATTCTTTGCCTCTGTCTTCAACATGGATCATGGACCAAGTGTCCTGAGCTGGAGGACGATGACTGTGACAGTGATCAGCTCCCAGGTGACCCTGAAATCATGCAGGATCTGCTGCTCCAGCTGGATCCCTACAAACCTATGGGGGCCTGATGGGATTCATCCAAGAATCCTCAAAGAGCTGCTGATATCATCACAAAGCCTCTCTCGATGATTTTTGAGTGGTGTTGGGAATCTGGAGAGGTCCCAGCTGACTGGAAGCTGGGGAACATTGTTCTGATTTTCAAGAAGGGCAAGGAGGAGGACCCCGGAAACCACAGGCCTGTCAGTCTCACTTCAGTGCTGGGTAAAGTTGTGGAGGTTATTCTGGGAGGTGCTGAAAAACACCTGGAGGACAACACAGGCATCAGTCACAACCAGCACGGCTACAGGAGGGGAAAGTCCTGCTTGTCAAACCTGATTTCCTTCTGCAACAGGGGATCCCACCTGGTTGATGGAGGAAAGCCAGCTGATGTGAGCTTTTTGGACTTCAGGCTCAGGCTGGATCTCAGGAGCAGGTTCTTCCCTGTCCTAGGGTGAGGAATGTCCCTAATCCAGGACATTCCCCCAGAGGGTGCTGGGCACTGCCCAGGCTCCCCAGGGAATGGGCACGGCCCCAAGGCTGCCNGGTTTCTATTTCTTGTTACCCTGCAGGTGTTTTTTAGTTGAGCTCAGAGGCAGCTGCAGGCTCTGACTTCCAGCAGCACACTCAGGTCACAGAATATCCTGAGCTGGAAGGGGCCCACAAGGATCAGAGTCCAACTCCCAAGGGAATGGCCCACACAGGGATGGAGCCCCACACCTTGGGGTTATTGACACCAGGCTCTGACCCCTCCACGCCAGGGCAGTTCCTGCTTCCATGTCACAGAGGCAGAGGAGTTGTGTCTCTATCTCACCCAGCTCCAGATGTAAAGGGATTACTCTGCATCCCACTCCTGCAGTTTGCAATCCCACGCTCCTACCCCTCCCTGCTGTGAGCTGCCAGGGCTTAGGACTCCAGCACTCCCAGTCAGGCTGCTCCTTCTCCTGGATCACAGCCCCCAGCTGCCCCCCAGCCCAGACAGGAGCACAAAACCTGTGCTGGAAAAGGAGCAGGACAGCACCACATCTCAACAGCCCCCACAGGAGGCCCTGGAATGGATCACAACCGCTGATAAAAGCTCTGCTTCAAACCTAGTGTCCTCATGCAGCACCCAGATCAAAAAAATGCCAGATCCCCCCAGCCAAGTGCAGCCAGGTGAGATCTGACCCAGGCTGCTGTGAGTGACAACCAGGAGCTCAAGGGGGGCTGCCCAATATCTTGTCAACACTTCCAGCTGTTTCCTCCCGAGGGATTTTGCTGAGTGACGACTGGTTAAACTTGGCTACAGGTCAATTCATCTCACTTCCAGTATGCCTGGTGAGATGGGAGAAGCAGGACGGATGGGGGAATGTCTCAGAATACCAAGTCAGGGGGACAAACCACTTCTGGCAGGAGTCACCAGAGAGCTGCTGGGGCTGGCGAGTAATCTACCACTGGAGCTGCTTTTTTACAGGCTTGGTTTTTCTTTTTTATGTTAATCAGCTACCTTATCTAAGGAATATGTCGAGTTTTTCCTTTGCAGATTACATGAATTAATAGATATATCCAGAAGCAAGAAAAGCAGGCTGAAGTTTACACCTGCAGTAATTGTAAAAGCCTTGAGATATTGTAGTTTTTATCAAATTTTACATGTGTGCAAAAGGCTTTAGAAATAGAACTAAAATTGGAACAACACAGACCCCTGCAAAACTCAAATTAAAAGGAGTGAGCCAAGGCAGCATATGCCCTTTCCAAGAGGAAGAGAATGCATTATAAATCTGGGAATAAAGCCACCTAACTCCTGGCAAGACAGCTTGGGGAAACAGATAATAAAGCAATCCTACCAATATGATCACAAGACATTCAAAGTTAGAATTAATGTATCCTTTATTCATTATTAGAAATATAAATAGGTTTAATTTGCAAGAGATTTAAAAGTGTTTCCTGTAGGGTGGGGGATTCAGCAGCCTTAACCTGCAATACACCAACAGAAAAAGTAAGTATGCAGTTGCTTTTGACAGGAAGCAATAGGCATTAGAAACCAGAAACAGCAGGAAAAGCTGACTAATTGTCAAGAACCGCAAGCCTTGGCAGCAGCAAAAGCAGCAGAATCTCCTCTCCATCACAGAATCTCAGAATGATCTGGGAGGGAAGGGACCTTGAAGCTCATCTCATTTCACCCCCCATGGCAGGGACACATTCCACCATCCCAGGCTGCTCCAAGCCCCAGTGTCCAACCTGGCCCTGGACACTGCCAGGGATCCAGGGGCAGCCACAGCTGCCCTGGGCACCCTGTGCCAGGGCCTGCCCACCCTCCCAGGGAACAATTCCTAGTTCCCAATATCCCATCCAGCCCTGCCCTCTGGCAGTGGGAGCCATTCCCTGTGTCCTGTCCCTCCAGCCCTTGTCAATTGTCTCTCTCCATGTTTCCTGGGGCTCCTTCAGGCCCTGCAAGGCCACCCTGAGCTCACCCCAAAGCTTCTCCTCTCCAGGTGAACATTCCCAGCTGTGCCAGCCTTTCCTGCCAGCAGAGCTGCTCCATCCCTCTGCCCATCCTGGAGCCTCCTCTGGCCTGGCTCCAGCAGCTGCAGCTCCTCCCTGTGCTGGGCCAGGGCTGGGGCAGCTCTGCAGGGTCAGCGTCTGTGGAGTCAGGTGAAGTCTCTGAGAAACCAAAAGGGCTCAGAAGCAGCCCTGGCTGCCCAGGAGGAAGATCCCACTGAGTGCACTCAGACCAAGCCAAACCTCATCCACATCACTTCCACTCACCCAGAGCCCGTGACTCCCCAGGGCACCGTGGGGATTGAAAAGCCCAGAAATGTGGTGTGCATACCTTCATTTCTCACAGAGACACCACCAAGCTATTATTTACTGAGCTAACTAATTAGCCAGCCACCCTTGCAGATAATAAGAATGCATTAAAGTATTTAGAATTCCAGTGCAAGCCTGACACATACGAAGTGGCTGCCCTTCTTCAAAAGAAAGTGAATGTCAAAGGAAATAAACCATTTAGGAACACTCAGCACATCTGAGGTGCAGGGGAAAGGCAGCATCACCTCAGCATCCAGGAAAAAAAAGGAAAACAAAACTGAGTGCTATGGGATGCCGAGACATTTCACACTTTTATTGTATCAGCTTCTACTTCTAAAGAGATCATTAGATACACAATTTGAATTAGCATTAGATAGATGATAAAGCAACAGCTATTCAAAACTAACTGCAAAAACTGGCACAGAAAAAGCAGGAGATTGAAGGTACTTAAGCTGACAGTAATCTGAAAAACCCAGTTGGTAAATTCAGTTTTACACCAAGAAATAAGTTGTAACTGAATCTACACTTCACTGCAGTCTAGCACTGAAAGCACACTTCCCTGCACACAGGCACTGCTCCAGGAGTGGGTAATAGAATCAAAGTCATAGAGCAAGTTTACAAAATGCATAAAATAATCAATCCACTAGAAATAACACCAGGAATATTCCCAGGGGATACAAGTGCCCCGTGTACTTGAGTGCCCTGCTGTTACAAAAAGAGTTCCTCAAGTCCAGCTAAGGATACCCATAACTTGGGGGCATGGAGGAAATAGGTTTTCACATCACTACAAAACTGACCGGGGATAAACATTTAGAGGAAGTTTGGAGAATTCAGCACCTGCCACCAAAAAGGCAGTTTTACGTTCTCTGTGAAAAAGCCTTCATGAGAGCATGGGGTAGGGGGGGTGTACAGGACAGGAAGACTTACATAATTACCACCTTTTTCTCTCCACACACATTCCTGACAGGCTCTCCCCACTCTGCAGGTCCCTGAGCACCTGCACACATGGGAGCAGCCCCTGGGCTAAGCACAGCTGTGGCTGACCACAGTGGGTAGAGCAGGAGCCCACCTCATCTGTGGCTACCAGAAAACCACACCTGCAAACCCACCCTCACAAGAACATCACCTTCTCCATGGCCTGGTGAAGACCCTGCCTTCTCCAATGAAAGGGCCCTGTAGGAAGGAACATGCCCATCTTGTAGGCCGTTAGCTCCAAAGGGGTCATCTGCTCAGGCACAAGGCTGAAGGGCTTTCAACTTCTTTCTCTTCAGTTATTTCTGCATTAACTTCTTGTTTTCTTGGCTTTTTTCAGTCCACTGACCTCTAGAATTTGGATTCTTTGACTCCTGGAGAGATGCCCAAAAAACTCATTCTGCCTCTAAGGAAATTCACAATTTGGCATTTAAGGGGAACAGTATCAAGTGATATGGCTGCAGTCTTATTTTGCACTTGACATCAGAGCTCTCCAGTCACCTTCTTCCCCACAAATGACTCAATAAATAGTCCTCAAAGGAGAGGTTCAAAGGCACGGTAGGGAAGAGGAAGCCAGCCCCACATCCCACATTCCTCCCTACACAATCCAGGAGGCTGAGTGCTAAGGTGGGGGTTAAACACACAAATCCTTTGAAAAGGGGGAAATGAGACTGAAGCCACAGATGCAGAAGCCACCTGGGCAGTATCAGGCAGCCAGTTGCTCAACCTCTAAGCAAGCAGAATTAATTGCATTAATTCTGGGGTTTAGTCAAGAGAACTTGAATAAAAATAATGCATACTTAAAAGCAATGCAGAGTATTGGGTTAAAAACCATGGGGACAGCATGTACATGGAGGGACTTGGGCAGCACTGACATTCACAGCTGCAATTCATCTGCTGGGAAGCCTGAAAGGAAAAACATCCATCAACTTCCAACACCAGATACAGGACAAAATGTGTGTGCTACAAACAAGTCCCAGGGGTATCTTCCTACTCAGCAAACAGGGGCTTTTTAAAGCATCATATACCAATGTTGCAGGTAATATCAGAAAATAAACTCAAAAAAAAAACCTAAATTCTCAAGCACATAATGAGACTGGTGTCTCAAAGAAATTGCTAAAGTATCTCCAGCATTCCTTAATACCTCTGTATGTATTTTAATTTGGGGAGAAATTATGCAACTACATTCATATATCAAGACAATTTGAAAATAAATTTAACAGTATCAGGACTATTTGAAGTCTTGAATAGTTTAGGATAGTCAGTGTTCCAACTCCCCCAAACAGCCCCTGTGTGCAGCCCCATGGCCAAAACTTCATCTGTCATGATATTAAAGAAGCTGCCTGCCATACTTGCAGGTGGGAACTGTACTCCAAAATCCAATCAATCAAAGGCAACAAAAAAAGTACTTTATGGTTTGGTTTTGTTTTTTTTTTAAGGAATCCATCCTTTAAATACAAGGTCAAAATAAATGCCCTAAACCCCAGCAGATGAGAGGCGAGCTAGAAGGATGTTCTGGAGCAGTCATGGCACCCAGGACAGATGCACCTGCATCCCCAAGATGCTCCTCATCTCTGTCCAGTCACTCCCCCACACACTCCCATGTCACCCACACTTCCTGTGCCTCACAGACTTCACTCTCAAAACACCCACTCCTACAAAGGTGAACCGATCCTAAACCAGGAACCTTCTGTTTTCAGAGCCTTTTCCCCCCAGAGAAGCAGCAGGCTTCATTTCCCCAGATCACTCCGCAGGTTTCAGAAAGTAACTGATAACGTCAATTCACGTTATCATATTCAGCAAACCACAGCTGACAGCACCTCAGGCATATCAAAGAGATTCTGAGCTGAGAAGCAATTTTTTTCTTCTGGCCACATATGGCAGCAGTGGAGCACCCAATGAATGGCAAAAGCCTTGCTTCTTGACAGACAGAGGTTGCCAGAACATAGTGGAGTCGATACTCCACGAGTGGCTGCACATCCCACAATATTTGCATTCACTCTGACACACACAATAAAGAAAAACACCCTCCATTTGTGGAAGGCACAGGTATTTGTGAAAGCCAGCACAGAACCATCTGGGTTTGATTCTTCACTGCCTACTGCTAATTTTGCACATGCCCTGGTTTTCCCTTTGTGGCTCGATGCCAGTGCTTTTGTTAATTGCTGCTGAAAAAAATGCACCTTTTAGCCCACCTCTGCAAGGAAGCTCCTGGCCTGACAGCCTCTGGCTTTGCTGTTCCTATTCTAAGGAAACTACTCTTCTAGAATGCCTGTTCAGCAAAAATAATTTGTGAGTATCCAGTCCCCAAAGTCATGAAGTGTTTTCAGACAGCCTGAGCAGGTTTTTAACCCTGCCATACACAAGCTGGCTCTGCTGCTTCCCCTCTAACTCCTATCCCTCCTGCTAAAGGAATGTGTCCCTGTGTCGGCCAGGAGGAAGCCAAAATTCTCTCCTCTATTTCAGCTTTCCAAGATACAGCTTAAGCCTCATCCTTTTCTCAGACATGAGAAGGATTAAGTCACTCTTTTACCTCTATTTAAATTCTAGAGGGCTGCCACTATTTGGATAAGCCACAAATGCTAATTATTCTGTATTGATTCTGTTGACTTTATGGGACAAAGGAGGTCTGAAGCTCCAGGACACACAAGAGCATTACAGAACATCAGCTTTCTTACACAGGATAAAACAGGTTAAGCAAGAGCAGAGTCTGGATAATAAACACCACATCCAGAAGAGAATATCCCAGTTTCCATCAAGACCTCTAATGCTTGCAGCAGGAGCTGTAAAAAACATGAAGAGATACTGGAAAGGAAAAAAATGAAAGAGCACAACAGGTTTTGCATGTCATGGGAGCACTGGAGAGGAGACAAGTGGTACCACACAACCAGAGGGACACGTGCACACTGTACACAGTGACTGCTCCCTTTCTCTCCCTTCATTATCTCCTGAATCCCATCCTGCAGATGGAACTTAATCCAGAGTTTGTATTAAATCAAGGCAAAAGAAAAAGGAGAAGTTGAGGACTTGAGAATCAAGTATGTCGTTGCAATACAAGAACTGTGGTATTCCAGCTTTGTAATAATTCCATCATCCCCTTCCTCCAACGAGAGGAATTGAAAAGCCCAGTTGTGTGTGTAATACTTCTGCACACTGAGAGCATGATCCTGCTGGAGGCTAAAAGACTGTTTATCCACAGATCAGCAGTCACTGTGCAAACTTACATGCTCCATTCCATCCATACTCCTCCAATTTGATTTTGAGAGACTACTCAAGTATCACCAAATGGAGTTGCATTAGGGGTGACTACATATTTGATCTTATGTAGACAGATAAAGTTCAAATATTTTCCTACAAAACAGTAGAATTCAAATGAATTAAGCCATAAACCACAATGTTAAGGCAGAATCCATGCACAGCATTAGTGTATTTTTGTAAAACCACTTAGAGTTTAAGGAAAGTAAAAAATTGCAAAATGCCAACCTTCATATCACAAATAAGGCTGTACACATTTTTATAGCAGGTTTTCCCTGCACCAATCTTAAATGTTACTTGAGCAACATGAGATTGAGAAAGGTCGAGGTTTATAATGCATTATTAGAAGATCAGAATGTGTTAACATCGGAGATGGACACATGCCTGACAAGAAAGGAAAACCCAGGTGCTTCACCAACACAAAAGCAAAGGGTGAGGGGGGAAAGGAGGGACCAGGTAGGATGGGAGCCTTCACTGCCACTCAAAGTATCCACAGGACTCAATTCCTGTTCAGAGGCAGCACTAGAGCTCAGCTCTGCTGCACAGCTGGCTGCAGTGAGCACTGTAAGTGAGGGCAGCCACCTTCCTTCTTTTACATACATTAAGAGTCTGTAACAAAAATGCTGCAAAGCGTGGAAAGGCTGCAAGGGTGAGTTCTGCTGTACAAGGCAGTTCAGAACAAGTCCCAGCTGCTGTCAAATCTATTCAATTTAAGAGAGTTCTCACTGGCAGCTCTGCACCAAACAAGCAGCAAAGGCTGAAGGCAGTGGATGGAACACAGCAGTGATTTAAGACTTCAAGAGACTCCTAGGCTCCTACTGGAATCAGACCTGAGGTGTGAGTGCTGGGCTTTGCTGGGATTCTCTCAGGAGGCACTCAGCCAGCCATATGCTTCTTTAAGAGATGCATCTGCACAGCACAAAAACTATCTTGGGTCTGGAAAAGCCTCCAGGACTTGCAAGCTGAGCCACTGGCATCAGTGGCTGGCCTGTGCCCCCACTCAGGGCACACAGCTGGAGCCCAGATGTGCTGCCTTCCCTCCCCTCCAGGGCTGGGCACCCCGAGTTGTTTGGGGTCTATAAACCAGCAACTACACATCAACATTGGGATAAGCTCAGGGAAACCACTGGGGGTGACAGAGAAGACTCTGAAGAGTTTCAAAACCCAAAGATCACAAGGTGTACAGAACTTTGCATGAGCTGGACTCTTCAGAACTTCTCTTAAATTCCGTAAGTCCTTGTATTACTCCCTAAGACACAGAAGGTGCCAGAACAGCTCCTGAAAACCCCACAATGAAGTCCCAAACCAGGATGGTGTTGGATGAATACCTGGAAGCTTGATTCTGTAGCCCAAAAAAAGCCTGACTGACAAAGCGTGAAGTTCTCACCATGTTCATCTGGCTTCACTCCAATGATGCTGAAATATTTACTCTATGGCAGCCTGTAAGCATTAAACTTAAAACTCTTATCACTTCAGAAATGTTCTGTTTTCAAAAGCAGCATTTTTGTCAAAGCAATAATGTCTATGGAAATTAGGGCCCAGCATAACAGCACAGCTCTCTACTAAGCAGCTAAGTCCATGACAGGAAAACCCATCCAGGCTTTCAAACCACATCCATCACGTCAGCATTCAGGCATCTTAAACTGACAAACAATATTAAAAAAGAAAGTGTAGATTATCTCAAGGCAGAATTTTTATCAGCATCTTTATCATCAACACAGATCAGTGTGCCATTTTAATTCACATCTATTCCCAGAGAAACAGATGCTTTCATTAAAAGGGCTATGCAAGAGCCCTTTCAGTATATAGATACTTGCTATAAATGAATTTCAGAGTCATGTGAAAATTCACGTGTTCCTTTCCAAGCTTGGATTCTTGATGGGAATACAAAGCTGTGGATCAACATTATTAATAGGCAAATTCATCATGAAAACACATCTCCATTCTGTAAATTGCAAGTGTGTCAGGAGTAGAAATATCCTTTGCTGGTAGTTCTGAAGACAAATGATTTCTCCCAGTAGATATTGAATAGATAAGCCAGGCACTTTTCTGCCCAATCACTTTCCAAGCATCAGAGATGTTCAGAGAAGCTTAGGAAAGAAAAGCAAAGTAGTGCAATTAAGGTTGAGCAAACAGCACTTGTGTGGAGTATTACATTCCCCTAACTGCACTGAACACAGACACAAGGGTGCAAACCAAGCATTTAACAATTTATGGGTCCACCAGGTCCAAATCCAGCAGTGTTGGGACCTTCTCTGGAGACCCCGAGATCCAAACCACGCTGGCCTGCCAGAGTTCCCTGAGGCAGAGCAGGGCCACAGCCTGGGCTCAACCACCTCCCTCACCTTGAATTTGTGCCACAGCAGCACAAGTTAGGTTAAAATATAAAACAAACAGAAACACAACCCCCACCCCCAAATAGACCCTGCTGTGGTTCTCAAGCACTTGAGGCCAAAGAGAAGATGGAAACCAGGGAAAATAAAAAGCCATCCTGAAGTGATGTGTGCCTGGAGTGCCTGCTCTGAACCAGCTCCCAATGGCTTTTCTCCATTTGCTGCCAAGCACCTCTAATGCAATCCAGACAGTCAAGGACACAGTCAGAATGTTAATATGAAAGCATTAAAATTCCCATTGAAATGGGACCTGTCAGGCTACTTTATGTAACATGATTTATCGTTTCCAAATGTAGCAACAAGGGATTTTATTGTACAAGAGCATGTGGTACACAATGGGGCTCCGGGTCTGCATTCCGCACTCGCCAAACTACAATTCCTGACAATGTTTCTGCTGGTACATGGCTGAGTTACTGGTGTGTGCATGAAAGGGGAGCTGAATGCATTAGAAATTGATGGGGTACAGAATAGACTGAAAATGAGAGCTCTCTGCACTTCCCTGTGCATACCAAACAGAGCCAGACACCTCCGACCACTGCTGGCCCATGGAAAGGAGCCCAACTGCCCCCAGGGCTCCTGCACCAGGCAGTAAAAATGGACTGCCAAAAGCTGAAGGAAGCTTTTATTTCCAGTCTTGCACATCAGTCAAGTAACGGATGCCTTCTGCAAGTTCAGGGCACACTGGAAACTGTGCCCTGTGCTTTCTACCCTGCTAAACCCCAAACCCCTTCAAAGCCTGGCCTCAAAGGCACGAAATCCAGTGTTTGCCATGTGTAACACAGAGCTGACAGCAAGGCAAGCTGCCCAAGTCCTGTGCTAATGACACCCAGAGGGTTACAGCACAGAGCACGTACCTGTCACAACCAAGTTTGTGGATTCCTGTGCCAGTGACACATTTTCTTTTTAAAATAGAGAAATTTTTCAGCTGTCAGCCCACTGGGCATTTTTTAATGCATTTCAGTAGTTTAGATATCCATGTAGTTTTCATTAGAGGTATGTTAACTTTGAGGCAGAGCTCAGTAGCACAGAACAGAAAAGCAGAGATGTTGGCTGTACCTATAGTGGGAGAGGAATCTCACCAGCTGCCAGTGAAAAGGCAACACCAGGATAAACTGGTAGCAGTGTCAAAAAATATACAGCTTCATCCTTTTTACTTGGAGCAAACTGCAACAGGTCAACATGTTCGCACACAAGACCATGGAGTTAGACCCAAAAAACTGTTTCCATTGTATTTTCTGATATTTCTTAGTAACTTCTTCATTGATTTCACTATTAATCTTGACATCATTCAGTTCGATGCTTTGCTCTGTCCTCTTGCCCTGCCTAAGTCTGGAATCAATGTTCAACTAAACTCAAATATGCTTTGAAATTTCTTCGTTTAATTAATAAAATACAAACCAAGAATGCTTGACTGCCACAGATCATACAAAGATCTGGGTCTTGCCATCTGTGAGTTATATTACAAACTTAGCTGCAACTGATGTGGTGAATTTACTGCATTCCAGGCAGTTGATCCCAGAACCAAGACCTTGGACTACTCTGCTTTCACAAAGCTACTCAGAATCAATAATGAATTTAGGCCTTCCCCTCCCAGCTCTGCCATTCAGCACCAGCAGCAAGAATTGAGCTTACTCCAAGTAATAAAACCTAAATGCAAATAGGCATCCATGCTATTTCAATCCAGGAGGGATCTGCAATGCAAGTTTAAAAAGGAAAACTATTTTCTGTTGGAATTGTGAGAAGTGAGCAAAAGCCATAATGGAAAACAGCTCTCCCCAGGCGAAGGGGAAGAGGAGGGGAAAAGCCAGAGAATTAGATGCTACAATTAAGGGATGAACAGTTGGGATTTCAAAGAATGTAGCTTATAAACCAAGAGGCCGATGACGTTCAGTGAATGCAGGTAATGAAAGCCCATCTCACTTACCATCCACAGAAACAGACTCCTGCCACTAGCCACAACTTCTCTTACCATTTTCAAGAGCAGTCCAGAAGGTCAGAAGTGCCTGAGCTGCAGTCTGCCAACAATGGGGGAATATTTGGGGTAAGATAAATTAAACAGCTCCCTTGTTCCTGTCCTTCTGCTTGCATGACCCACTACTGACCACTGTCTGACACAATGCTGGCCTTAACGTAAAAGATTCAGTCTGACCAAGCTGCTCTTGAAAATGGCAAGAGAAGTTGTACTAGATGAAAAAGGAAATCATACACACACCAATCTAAGAAAAAGGGGATTCAAACTTCTGTAACAAGCTACTGAACAAGCAAATCTTGCCTTTCTTTTAAGGGCATAATCACAGGATTCATCACCTTGCCAGCAGATGCAGTGGGGGTCAAGGGATCCTACAATTCAGTTTATTGCCAAAATCTGTTATTCAGCTAAAAACTTCTGCCACACTCCATAACACAGCTGCCAATGCTTCTAGACTTATAGACCTTCAAGGACAGGCACAGAGAAACAGTTAAACTCTGGGTCCAAAACACTAAACTTTGAGTTATAAACTGTCTAGAAAAGTCTTGTTATTGCCAGAGATCAGAAAGAAAGCCCGAAAGCTAGAGGAAGGCACTGAAGAGAAGGCATTTAAAGTTAAAAAGGAAATCTGTCTCAAGACAGTCCTGTGCTTCAGCCTTTCCAGTCTATTCCTCATCCAATCTTCTCTGAATTTTTACACTTGGCCAATAAATACCTCTTACTCTAGCACTTGGATAGGATTTACGATGCACTGCAAGTGCTGTGCAATTAACAGATTTAATGCCCAATTCACTTCCTCCTTCAAAGGGAGACTGGAGGAAAGCATCCCAGGAGCTGTGGGTATATCATACATATACATGAAATGACATTTCCTCTGCCACTATAAGTCAGCACATCCCTACTCTTCCTGCAGATGTATCAAACCATTTTCACTGTTTAGATTCCCAACTATTAGTCATTCTTCAGCTTAATCACAGAGGGGTTTACAGTATGGATTTTTACACACCATCCCACATTTTCACCATAATTTATCAACTGCTTTTTCCACTCCATTTCACTGAATTTCTAATCTCATTTCCCCAACTACACTGTCTACAATCATAACATAACAGTGACTTTAAAAAATGCAGTATGCTCCACTAATTTCACAATGTGCCAAAGGAGATAACAGAGGGAATACATTCTTCCCATCTCAGCATGATTACTTTAACTTGCCTATCAGAGACAAAAGCACATGGCTGAGGAGGAGGACAGGCATTGCTGTGAGAGGAAGTCAAAGCTCTGCACTCTCACATGGCTATCTGACCAACTTTCAATGAGACAAATGCCACCAATGCCTCCATGCAAGACCAAGCATTTACCTCTTGCACATGTTTAATTACCCTTTGGTGGCTGCTCCATTCGAAATCGTGCTGACAGGGCTCCATCCAATCCAGCAGCACATTTGAGGGATTATTGCTGATGCTTCACAGACTCATAAAACACCCTACTCAAAGGAGTTTTGAGTGGCACAACTTCGTGCTTTGCTTCCCAGCTGCAGTCTGAAGTTCTACAAAATGTCAATGCAGAGCACAAGCTACTTTCACAAGCAATTAAGACAGACTACATGAATACCTAGCTCAGCCCGCAGGCTACATCAGACTTGCCTTTCAGTTTTGTTCAATTACTTCGCCCTTCTCTTTGGTAAACAGAAATCCTTGTTTTCCTTTCTCTCTACCACACACTGCATCTGTTCTCCAAATTCCACCACCCCTACCCACACATGGCATTCCCTGGACCAGTTTTTCTCTATGTTGAAATCACTTTGGCCAAAAGATTTGAAGGTAAGGTACCTAATGCAGCAAGGTTCCTAAATAAGTGCTACTGTCCAAAAAGGGCCTCTCTGAACTCAGTTGCACCTCAAACAAGTTCAAAAGCATAAATAAGACCTCAAGTCCTCCCATTAAGATTTATTCAGACAACTTGCCACAGTGCTACAAGACACACAGTTTGCTTAAGTTGTTGCCATTTCTGCAACTTTATTTCTCAAATCAGCTTTATCAGTATTGAAGTTTAACAATTATATATAGTCTTGTCTATAATCTTATGATATCCTGATCTCACCTCTCAACACAGCAAGTTCTTCAGCTTAAAACCCACTGGAACAAGAGCAAAGTGGCAATGCAGTGGAAGGAAGTCCAATATTACACCATGATGCCCTCAAATGCAGAAGCTCATTCACATGACACGACACTCTAACTGTGGAAACACTCTCAGGCTTCAGACACTGTGTGCACATTCAGTGCCTAAACACTGGAAAAGAACTGCTCCGAGCCCAATATTTACACCAAACTGCTCTCAGATTTTTTACTACCTATTTAACTTCATACATCACTTCTACTCAAACTGAGCAGCAACAATAATCAACCTGATTCTGATAATTTATGCTTTCAGCTACAAAGATGACACAGTTAAAGTTTCCAAGAGACAACAGAAGTGAACTTTTTGCATAAGCCCAGTTACCTTATGTAAACCGAGGTTTGAATTTCTCTACAAAACAATGTCAACAGTCATAAAAGAGAAATAGAAGTAGTGCCAAGGGATTAACACTTTAAGATGATAACACTTGTTTGGAAGACTGGAGATCAGTTTTAAGGTATCACTGGTAATTTAAGAAGGTTTCATTCCACCTCATGACAAACCTTTCAGGACCCCTTGTTATTGCTCAAATTCTGTTTGGCACAGAACAGAATTCACAGAATCACCAGGTTGGAAGAGACCTTCAAGATCATCGAGTCCAACTCACCCCCAACACCTCAACTAAACCATGGCACCCAGTGAAACATCCAGGCTTTGTTAAACACATCCGGGGATTGTGACTCCACCACCTCCCCAGGCAGGCCATTCCAAAATTTTATCACTCTTTCCATGAAAAACTTTTTCCTAATGTCCAACCTATATTTCCCTTGGCACAGCTTGAGACTGTGACCTCCAGTTCTGTCAGTTGCTGCTTGCTGAAAGAGACCAACCCCACCTGACTGTAATCACCTTTCAGAGAGTTGTAGAGAGTGACAATGTTACCTCTGAGTGTCCTTTTCTCCAGGTTAAACACCCCCAGCTCCCTCAGGTGTTCCTCACAGGGCTTGTGTTCCAAGCCCCTCTCCAGCCTCACTGCCTCCTCTGGACACACTCAAGCATCTCAATGTCCTTCCCAAACTGAGGGGCCAGAACTGGACACAGCACTCAAGGCGCAGCCTCACCAGTGCTAAGTACAGGGGAACAAACCAGCTTTGAGGGACACGGCTTCAATTACGTATTTTAGCTGACGCCATGGAGTTACACCCCCAAAGGGAGCCAGCAGAGCAGGGCACTGACATTGCCCATGCACTCAGAGTTTCAATTCCATGTTTTGGCTGACCCCATGGAGTTACACCCCCAAAGGGAGCCAGCAGAATGGGGTACTCACGTTGCCCATGTACTCGGAGAGCAGGTCCTGCAGGGCCTGGCGCACGGCGTTGCACTCGGCCACGATGCGCTCGCGCCGGTCGTCGCGCGTGCAGGACGAGTCGGCCATCAGGGCTGCCCCGCTGATGATGCTCTCCAGCCTCTCCTCCAGGGATGGCCGGAACCGCTCCTCACTGAACGTCGAGGGGTCCACGATGATTTGTTTCTAGCAAGAGAAAAAGTTCTGCAAATCAGTCACCAGCCCAAGTGATGCCTTAGGATTTAGCTTTTGTATTTTTCAAATCCTGTAGTGCTTTAGGTGTATAACTCTTAAACTCGTTTTAGAGTCTTAGCTACTGTCTTTGCATTTTGGTCAGACAAACCAATTTCTCTCTGGGCCTGAAACTCAAGGACATCTCACTGTCTCAGGCCCTGAGAGATGTAAACAATAGTGAATTGGGGCGGGGGGGACAAACATGGAGTAAATTATTCCATTACCTGAAAGTGTAATTGGAGGATTAACCCCTGATATGTAAATGGACCAAAAAACTTACGAAAAACTGATGGACCATCATCCATCCTGGGTGTAGCCCCTCTCTGAGGCTTTTGACCGCCCAAGGTGTATCTACTGAAGGCCTTCAATAAATACCCACTTCTGTTCTCTTAATCTTGTCTAGCCTCTGTTCTAGGTAGCCACTCTAAGGCACCAAAGCAGTGTATTACTGTTAAGTCATGCACACAACCAACACTTAGAGCAATCCCCTGATCAGGCATTAAGAGGCAAATGACACCATTTTGGCACTGAGGAGGATTTTCATGAGTAGTTCTGTAAAATTACTAAGAGGTTTCCCAGCAGATTATATCGCTACTCATTTCTTGTGCTGCTTTGACAGCTAAACAAAACTTGGCCATAGGAAGCCTTGTTACATGAATGGCAAAAATCAAATGTGCCAGCAAAAATAAGGTTCAAAGTACAGAACTCTTCCTAATGACATGTCAATTTGGATAGGCCTTCACTAGTTAACTTGTCAGATATAATTATCCCATCATGAACAAGAAAACAAACATCCAAAATTAGCTCTATATATTGTGTTCAGTTGCCCTATTTTGCACAGTCTTTCTTCTCTTCAGTGTTAAGCAGGTAAATACAACTGTGTTCTCGAAAATTCTCCAAGTGAAACATCAATACAAAGGTTTCAAACCACACAGAAATCAATTTCTTCACGGCAAAAAATTACCACAGGTTTCTCTCGCCAGAGTGTTAGCAAGCACAGCTCATACCAAGAGACTCAGGGCTGAAGGAGTAGCATTGATGGATCTGCTCTCAAGGGGCCAACACCACCACCCATGGAAGCTCCCCAGGAAGAAACTGCATAATATTTACCACCTTTGAGTCCTTTCAGGTGATTTATTTAAAGAGGTCTCTAATTTAATAAAGAAAAATAAATAGGCCATTTCATGGTCTGGTCATTTGTTTAAAGTTACGCTGGGTTATTTGAGGGGCAGAATTTTTTAATTCTAAAAGAAGCTGCAAAGCTTTTTGAAATGGGATTTTTTTCAGCCAGTTTGTGTTCAAGCTAACCTCAGCAGCCACGTCACAACCACCTCCTTCTGCCAGCCAGCACATTTCATGTCCCTACGGAGTAACCACACAGCCATCACAGCAGGATGAGAACGTGGCATGTGCTCTCCAACACATCCACTCCTTGTTCTTCCTGAAACTTTTAGCCATTGGCTAATACGATGGTAGTGTGCTATCACTCCAGAACTTCACCACCAAAAAAGAGAGATAACAATCAGCTTGTTATCTTCTGGTAGCCATTTCATAATTTACCATCACTGGAGTATCTGAGGGCATGTGTGCTCAAAGCCTCTATTACGGGAGTGTAATAACACTCAAGCAGCAGCAGGAAATGAAGTGCAAGGATAACATCTGCCAAGAACCTCAACACATTTGTTTTGTCAGCCTCCTTTGGCAGGGATGAGACAAAGCTATCGTGAAGCTGGCCTGCTGATCAGGCACTGCTGCTATTAGAGACCCTCACAAAGTGGAATTAAAAGCTCAAAAAGCTTTATGTGAACTGCAACACTCAAAAACTAGTCTGCAGCTGTATATTGGAGAGTTTGTATAGTAAAATAGGGCGATTTATCAGAAATCCCATTAGCTGGCCTGAGCTGTACAAGCCAATCCAACAACTTGCACTGAACTGCTTCTTCACTGCCAGCCCCTGACATGGAGCTGCTGCTGCAGGGCTGCCTTCCCCTCCCACAGGCACCTGTGAGAACCTGCAGCCCGCCGGGGCTAACCTGAGGCATGTTCCGAAGGCTTACTGAGCATCTGATGGAATTTCAGAAAGGCAAACTCAAAACTGAAACCAGTCACAAAGATCAAGACAGCCATGACATCCTCTTGTTACCCAAGAGATCACAGGAAAAAGCTTCCCATCAGACACAGGGAGAACTCCATCAGAACTTTATCCTGGCAAAATACACATGGCAGAAAGGGAGGAACAAGAGTGATAAGAGCAAAAAGGAGGAAGTGAGCAAAATCTGGCAAAACCACAACTATTAAATGCCTTTTGAGTGATGGCTTTGCAATATTAAATGAAGTTCTAGAGTAAGTTAGTGCTACAGTGTTTAAAATTCAGAGGCTGAATCAGGTAGATACTGAATCCTGGCTTCAAAAGGAAAGCGATCTCAGTAAAAATGCATGGCTGTCCTCAGCAACGTGCTGAATGCAAGATAAAGAACATGACAGATCAGTACAACCTATCAGTATGAAATGACTTCATTTCCAACCAAAGATCATATTAAAACTTCCCACTTAATGTTCCTCTCAAGAGGTAGTTTCAGCAATCCCAAATACATGATTCACTTTTAATAAATCACTTCTGTCACCTCCAAGAATACATTACATAAATATATTATGAAATAATCAATTTCAAACAAACCATCTAATGTAGCAGTAGGCTGCTATTTCAGAGCTAGTTTAACTTGACAGCCTTCCATCACCAAGAACCACATATGTAACTTTCTATATTCCATCAACCCTAGTTTGGAAAACGGCTTTTTTTAAAAAAGCCTACTTTGCCTACAACTTGCTGCACTTCAGTAGAAAATGATCTTCCAGGCAATACCGATAAAAGCAAGCTGTGGCTAACAAACCAGGTGAACAGACAGGAGGGGTTTTTCCCAGCAAGGCTCCGACTCACATCGAAGTTGTTGAGGGCGTAGGCCAGCTCTCCGCCCCCGCCCTGCTGCTGGGCAGCGTCGTCCGCGGTGGTGGCCTGGGCGGCGTTGGAGATGCCGCTGACCGCCTGCTGCAGCTGCTTGTAGATCAGGTCCCTGTTGGCTTTGTAGGCAGCGACGTCGGGGTGCTGCAGGCAGGCCTGGGACGCCGTGTACAGGATGGGCACGTTCTTCTGCAGGATTCCTCTGGCTGCCGCCATCTGATCGCGGTGACCCACATCTTTCAACTCCTGTTAGGAAAATTAAAGGGGAAAAAAAAGCATCTGAGAGCATTGCCCACATTCAACATCCATGCACTGTCTCCCCGCATCTTCAAAGGACAGGCAGGTTCTTTGCCTCAAATCTGCTCAAATCTGTCTGCTGAGTATTCCTATCCTTAAGGGCTCAACTAATTGCAAAACACGACAGCTTCATAAAGCCAAAAAACAACAACACTGCAGGGCAATTCGCAACACAACTCAAAATCTGACGTTGGATTTTTGTTCCTCTGCAGCATTGGACCAGCATTTTAGAAGCTGTCCTGCCTTGCACTTGCAAATGAGAAGCAAGATCATCTTTAATTTAAACTCCCAGGCTCACAACCAGAATGTTTTCTTTAATCACACCTAAAAGATGGCATTTACTCTCCTCAAGAGACTCAGGTACTTAATTTCAGAAGAACAAATATATCATCGCATTCAACTTCTTGTTCGCCTCGAATGAGACAAAATTAATCCAATGACTGTAATTACCACTAATTCAAGATTAGTGAGCAAGTCTGTAAGTCTTTTCCCAAACACTCTGTGCTGTAATTCTCTAAAGCACCATCACCTCTGTTTTGGAACAGAGCACCATGATCAGATAAAGCCTCTGAGTCCAGCACAAGCAGTAAGTTTATGAAAGGAGGAACAACCACAGTTATTAGCAACAGCAGCATTTCAAAATTGCCTCTTAAATCTAACAAAGAGGCAGTGAAAATGAAGACAAGGACTGCCTTACAGAGAAAAGGGGAAAAAATTCTGTCAGACTCTAAAATGAATGGGCAATAGGTGACCTCTGTAAGGTACACACTGAGCAGGGAGGGCACTCCAAGCAGGCACAGAGATTTACAGATTTTGTACAACCACTTCCCATAGTGTGGAACAATCCATCACAAAGCAGTTTTAGAGCATTTATTGCATTGCCATCACAACCCTACTCCCATTTACTGCAATCAGATTTGAGATACATAACCAACTGGCAATCCCTTTTTGACTGTACCCAGCTTATTTTCTAAGACAAATCCGTGCAAAAAGCCCAAGCAGTGTCAGAGGTGCATAAGCAGTTTTGGTTTGTACATATCTACATAACAAAGGGGCAAAAAATGCTCTAAAAGAATTATGCTATTTGTGATAACTTAAACTGCCCACACCTCTGCTTTCTTCTGAAAACTTAACTACTCAAGAATGAGTCACACCAGTGCTGTTGAACAAAACAAATTTCACACGCAATTTAAGGCTAAGCACAAGCTACCCAAATACAGAACATACCCACAACAAACAGGAATTCAAACCCCTCCTCCAATGGACATTTCAGTGCAAGACCAGTGAGCTGCACCACTCACTTCCTCAGGAAGTTGTAGCTGTGCCCAGCCATGGCTTTTGCTCCCTGTGCACGTGGACATGTTCAGTCCATCTGCACGAACAACAGCAACTGGGTCTAGTGGAGAGTGCCCCATGACTGGGACACATCTCAGCTCCCTGTCCTCAAGTGCAGCTCTTGGGCAGCAGCATGTCATTAAGGCACTAAAACACTGACATTTACAAATGCTACTATGAACAAATTCCAGCAAAAGCAGCACCCTACAGCCAAGCACACTCTCCTTGCTTACCAGGCAAGCTCACAGTTCCTTAACACGACAGAGCACAACATAAAGTACTCAGCAATAATGTAAAAAAGTAAAGTAAAAAGTATTAACAGAACAGGCACCTTCCAAGAGCAGCAAGGTATCTTGGAAAAGAAAAATAAGAATTAATATACAGAA
The DNA here is from genome assembly GCA_013400635.1 of Hypocryptadius cinnamomeus. Classification (NCBI taxonomy): domain Eukaryota; kingdom Metazoa; phylum Chordata; class Aves; order Passeriformes; family Zosteropidae; genus Hypocryptadius; species Hypocryptadius cinnamomeus. The sequence continues at coordinate 43,545 of VYZP01054775.1, forward strand.
GAAAATGGCCACACTATACCTGCTGTCTTTTGGCTGCCATGATGTTAAGCTTGTCCACTTCTGGTTTGAGGGCTTTGTACTGGATACCCAAATCCTGCTCTGTGCCAGCATTTCTTAGTTTCAAGATACCATCTTCCACCTAAAAGAACAAATATTCACATATTTTTCCAAGCAATACAGTTCACAGGTCAGGAGGTAGCTCAGAATGTATTCATGGCAGTCAGAGAAAGTGATGTTCCTCTGCCCCCTGTTATTTTTTCAAGAGAGACACTTTAAAGGCTAATAGGATACAATGCTTAGCTACCATTTCATAGTCAGCAGCTACCAGAGACAGTCAAGAACACACATCTGAAAGAGCATGAAGGAGTCGAGGAGGGCCCTGGCAGGGCCATAGCAGTGTCCAAAGGGCACAAGGAGAGTCCTCAAAGCTCATTTGCAAAGGAAGACCCAGTATCCAATGCCATTTCACTTCAAATTCTGCACACACTACTTGCCCACCCTGTTGCCCATGGGAAGGAAAGGCTTCCTCAAACAGTCCACTTTCACTTTTATTTAGCCTGATGAAGCTGCTCATCCCTAGCAGCTGCAAAGGAGTACTGATTATAAGAAAGCCAAAATCTGTAAGATGAAAGGGCTGGCTCTCACCTGCAGCTGCAGACCAGGGCTCAGTTAGTTTTTGTACTAGAAGTTCAGAACAGAGTGCAGCTCAATGTCAAAAGCTACTGACAGTGAGTATAAAAGTGAGTGACACACGCCCACTGCACACACTCTGCTGAGAGCAAAAACCCCCAGACCCCCCCCACTGCAGAAGGAAGTTGCTGCCAGTGCACGACCCACGGGGTCACACACAGAGTGGGCACCTGACAGAGCACCCCCGGCGTGCCAGGCACAGCAGAGCCCCACACTTACAACTTTGAGCTGAACAAGCAGCTTGTAGACGTCGGCCATGTCAGCCAGGATGAGCAGGCGGGTGACGGCGGAGAGCAGGGCACGCGCCGCCCGCACCATGTTCCCGCGCTTCACCGACGAGCAGGGGTCATCTGCAAACTCCCCCGACGCGCTCTTCATCAGGTCACCTGCATGGGGGGACAGCAGGGGCTGGCTTCAGCATCACACTGCATCACACCAGCCACTGGAACGGCTCCTAAGCCAACCTGAGTCTCTAAAACAAAACCTTTGTGAAATATGGCTGACAGTTAATACTGCATGTGGCTACCTCTAAGTACAGCGACCGCACGGCATTGGGGCAGAGGGGTTTGTGCAGGGAGGAAGGGCTGGGAAATCACACTTTGGTCCTTATTTCCATTTGTACAGGTGTTTCAGCATGCTAGAATTCTCTAGAGAGGTGAATTCAGCACGCCTTTGCAGGGCTGCAGTTATTTCCCAAGCTCCAATGTTTTCAAAGTCTGAGCAAAAGCTTTGATTTGTGTGCATGTAGGAGTTAAGCAGAAAGCAGCAGAAAGCCCTGTAAACACACAGCGAGCTGCCACAGCTCCTGGGACCGTAAACAACTCGGAGCGATGACCTGGCTGGATATGCCCTGGTTGGAATTCAAAGCCAGGCAGCGCTTCGTAAAACGCTTCAACATTTCATAGCCTGTGGGGCTGCATCTGGTGCAGGAGCAAAGAATTTGGGTTTCAGATGCTAACAATGCCATTGGTTAACTATGAAAAGCAAAGGCCACTTTGCACAGCTAGAGCAATTCCTCCAGAAGGCATTCACAAAGCATAAAAGTAATGCCTGCATATAATCAGAGGAGTAAATTTTGGATTTCTCCCTCACTTTTTGGGCCAGCTTCCAGTACCACAGTTCCTACACGGCAGTAAGTTTTGGAATCCACATTGTTATCCTTGGATCTCTCTGCATCTCAGAAACACTGAGAGAACAGCTAGGACTTAGTTTAGAAAATGGTAGGGCCTCAGGGTCAGGGATTTGCAGGCAGCAAGAGATGACCAGAAAGCAGATTGCTATAGCTAGGTGCTGTTTCAGAGGCTTCCCAAAAACCTGTATGAAAAAATGTCCATGTGGCCAAATGCCAAAATAAAAATAGCCTGTCTCAGATGAGACTAAAAAACCTCCACCAGTGCTTGACAAGTGACAGCTGACAGTGAGTCCCATGGAGCCCCCCACACCAAACAGGGCAAGGGCTGCACCAAAATCTCTGCTTGATGCGGTCCCAGGAGGCTCCACTTATTTAACAGCTCATTTTTAACTGCTCAGAAATGCCAACATCTGCAGAGCCTGGGGTTAACCATCCCCATACATAATATCTTGCCCAGGAAGTTTTTCCCACCCAGGCACTCTACACCTTCACAGCTAAATTCAGCCTAAGCACAGCTGCCAGCCTGCCCAAGCAACCACACCAAGATACTCAATTTTGTTCGAATGCTCCCCACTATGTAACACCCTTCCATCATCTTAAATAATACAACCAAGAGTGCCACATAACATTTTAAGATAAAAATATGCTACTTCTGTACTGGGACGCAGCAAAATGCTTCTGTCCAAGTACAGGCCAGCTCTGAGTATCAACCCAAAGCCATCCCCTACCCAGCTCTGGGGAACACAACTCATTACTTTAACATGGGTTAAGAACTCCAGATTTCCAGATGGGTGAGAGATGATGCATCACCAACGCTGTGAGCTTCAAACAGCCAGGAGATAACAAAATCTCAACACAGCTGACATGACCCTTTCTTTATTCCTTCTGGAACAGGCTAATAATAAAAGTCATCACCACAAGTACGAAATCCATTTGACAACCTCAGGATTTAAGGATATATATTTACAAGAGCATAAAGCAACACAATAAAAGGGAATGGCTTCAAACAGAGTAGGGTTAGATGAGATATTAGGAGGGAATTCCTCCCCAGCAGGGTGGGCAGGCCCTGGCACAGGGTGCCCAGAAAAGCTGTGGCTGTCCCTGGATCCCTGGAAGTGTCCAAGGCCAGGTTGGACATTGGGGTTTAGGGCACCCTGGGATAGTGGAAGGTGTTTCTGCCCATGGCAGGGGGTGGGACTGGATGGATTTAAGGTCCCTTCCAATCCAGGCCATTCTGTGATATGCCAGAACCAAAACTGAGTACAAATATTTCCTTCCTTATTTACTTACATATAAAATTCCCACATTTTCAACTCCCAAAATATTGTTTTCATTTATCTTCTATTTAAAACAACTTATTGAAGAGGCCACTTGCTTCACGTGAATCTCAGAAATTGCTAACAAAGTTAAAAGCCAAAATTATCCTCTACCCAGCTCTTAAATTGCAACCTTTCAAGCCAGTCCTAAAATAAAATGCTATTCCCTTTTATTTTAACATGAGATTTTGAAAGATTTAGTGAGTTTCAAACAGCTTGTCAGGGTGTCAAAAGATAACCAGCTTCCCAAAATTAAAAGCAGATTATATTTAAAGTTGTTGCATATATATACATTTCTGCCAATTAAGGGAAGCTGACTTTCAGACTTCTTTTATAAAGGGAAAGCACCCTGGGGTAGTTCTTTTAGCTGGATTCAAAGGGCAAGAGGGCACTCTGGCCTGGCCTCAATATGCAGGTACTGCATTGTGTGTGCACATCAGCAGTTCCAAGGGGATCCAGCACAATCTTCCCTTTTTCAACACTGAACACAGGTAACACAACCACTCTGGAAGAAGGATTTTAAGAGTTAAAGTAACACGGTGGAGAAGAGTTCAACCATGAGACTTGGATTATAAAACTGGTACAAATACTTACGTGAGTAGTCTGTTTTTCCAATATAACCTTAGATCTTCATTAGATATTAGAAGGAAAGGAAAATAGAGCTGAGAAAAGAAGAGGCAACAGTAGCCATCCTATGATCATGTCAATAAAGCACTAAGAATTCACTTAAATTTAATGGAACAAAGCCTATTTTAGAAATGGTCAGACTCCAATCCATCAGAAGAAAATTCCCATTTTCTCGTCTCTTTCCCCCACACCCACACGGTGTAACAACACTTTCAGGCATCACTATTAACCCTGCTCCCAGTGTGGAACAGGATGACCGTGGACAGAAATTGCTCCATACCACAGACAGGAAGGCACAGCAGCAGGCAGGACAGGCCAGGCAGGGACAGCCAGGACACACTGGCACTGCTGCTCCTCTGCCAAGCTTGGCATTCATGCCCACACATCACCTCGTACCTTCAGCACTTCAGCTCAGAGCTGGCCCCAGGCTGCTTTGCTAGCAGCACCACGAACACGCCAGTGCCACCAGGCCATTCCCTCCTGCTCACAGCACCCCACCACACTTCCCCAGAGACTGCCATTCCCCACCAAATGAAGGCAAGCAGGAAATCAGAGTTTCAAGTCTCCACTGCTCTGGACACTGAAGTCCTATCTCACCAATAATGCCACCTTCAACACCCACCAGCAGGGTCACAGCGGGCTGTCTTGGCTTTCTGCTCTAAAGGATGAGGCCCCACATCACCTTTGGCCATATCAGCACAGGAGTTGATACTTATGGCAACAAAAGCTTCTGACAATTCTTTAATCTTGCCTTTAATTAAATCCATATACTGCCTACAACACTCCTACTGTTTGCCAAGAGACACCCCAGAGCTCCCTTAGGTTATGGTTTTCAAAGTGGCACGCTCCTAAAGCTTTGTTGCAGGAAACCAACTGAACTCATTGTACTTTTCTAAGAAATTTAGCTAACTGGTCACAACAGAATTTTGAAGTTGAATCTTCCAAGAAGAATTCAGTATTTAACATCAGTTGTGGAAGATGTTCCACAACTGGCCTCCTCCTGCTTCTTGGAAATCCTTAAGCCAGACATCCTCTGTGATGTACAGTTGAAGAAACTGTTTTCCCCTTTCATAGTTCATCTCACTGTTCAGTTTTGAAGAACCCTTCACTTAGAAGAATGAAGCAGAAGGACACAGAGCTGAATCAGTTGGCTCATTCCCCTGCATTCGCAACCTGAGCCATCAAAGCATTCATTCCTTCTCTTACCTCAACTCTATACAGAGGCTTAGACTTTTCAATGTTAAGCTTTAATTTTTGGTCTGTTATGTAAAGTTGCCATGGAAGACTCACAACAGGAGAGCACAGTGAATTCCCTGCATCCCCACGCTCACATGCAGACACAGAGACAGAGAGCTGTAGCCATCAGCATTCCAGGGAATCAGGAACAGCCTTGCCAGTCAGACGCAAAAGAAATCTCCCTCTTGAGCCCAGTTTGGAAGCTGCCTCAGTGCCAAGCACCTGGGTAAGGGACTGGTTGAGGTTCCAAAACACCTCCCAACAGCACCAGAGGAGCTGAGCACTCCAACATACAGCAAGACACCACAGGGAGCCTGCAGTGGGGAGCAAGGCTGGGCAAGACCAATGCTGCACCTTCTGTTAGCCAGCAAACCTCTGATGGCAGAAATGCCTGTAACAAACACTACAGCAATGCCAAAATTCAAGATGTTCACATCAAATGCTTTCCAAATACCAAGTCTTTTCAATAATCACAGTGGGATCTATTCTGAAAAACACTTTGATTCCTTATCTCCACTTTTCTGCTCAAAACCTTAAGAAGTTTCATTACTTTATAAGGAATCAAAAGTACAAAGCTTTAAAGGGCCAGGAATCTTACTGTAGGATATTTCATTAACTTGCTTGCTGTAATTTATTCTTCCATTGTAAAAAAAAAGAAGACTTTGAAGATCCACTTACATTGATTTAGTAGGCAGCCATGCCATTATTCATTCAAAATAGCTCTTTTCAGTTCTTTGTTTTTACCCCCAACAAATGGGATTTTATGAACAAGCATGCTCACTAAAATCATGTACTCTCTCAATCTTCTTCTCGCTAGGCTAAAAAAATTTTTTTTAATTTTCTCTGATGAGACAAGTTATCTATTGTCCTAATCATCTTCATAATCCCTGTCTACATTCATTCATCTTTTTTATTATGGTAACTAAACCACTCCCTACTCTAAATAGAGGCATTATTAATGCTATTTTCCTGTCCTCCACTGAAGATTAATTGTGCTCTATATCCATAATCCCACTGCCAGCTCATCATCACCCTGCTGCTGACCACAACACCCAAATTCTCTCCACTCATGCCCCTGTTGCAAAAGATTTGCTGAGCACATGCACAGGCTTTGCATCCCACTTTCCTTGTTTCTCCAGTTTACAAATTCAACTGGTGTGACACAATACAGGGAGGCTTCTGAGGTGCACAGAGTGTCCACAACCACATGCTTTGGGAGGTTGTATCTCCCTGCTGTTACTAGCACTGCTGAGAACTGCAATCGTCCTGGGCATTGGCAGCAATAACCCTTCCCTCTCTTCTAGCGCATTTTTCACCGCTTGCTTCTCCTTTCCTCAAAGGCTGGTTTGACTTTTGATCTCCTCACCAAGAGCTGCTCTGCTAAACCTGGCCAAACACTGGCCCTGTGATGGGGCACAGCTTCGACCCCGGGGTGTGTTGCAATGGTGTCCCCACACAGAGCATGGTGGGCACCACCTGTGTCCAGGAGATTTGCTGCAGTTTGACCACCCACCAGCCTGAGGAAACAGGCACAGCCACTTCTTCTACATCAGAATCCACTCAAGCTGCGAACAGCAAAAAGGGAAGAAGTGAAGCAACATTAAGGTGGGAAGTTATTTCATTCCAGCACCTCTCAGTTAAGAGCTTCACCTCCTCTGTCAAGCCAAGAGAGAGGGGAGGTTTTGGCATCAAGCCGATGTGTAGTCTCAGAACCAAGAAGGAGCCAAGAAACATGGGAAAGGGTCATCTGGAAGGTTTTTTATCAGCCTCTCCTTCCCAACAGCTTCTCACTGCAATATTCAGCTACAAATCCAGCTCAGGGAAGTTCTCAATCCCAAGGACTGAGCAGAGCTCCCTCTCTCATCAGCATCACTGAGCCATTTGGAGGCACCCACAGACGAGCACTAACTCTCGACTGAGCAGCAGTCGAGCACCAACAATTAAGGCTTGGAGTCAAAGGGGCTCTCTTGCTGTTTGTTGTTGTTAAATTAAGCCAACTCAATTAGCCCCTTATATTGCAGCCTTCTTACCTTGATCTTTCTTTGGTCTATCAGCCAGGCTCATCCAGAACTTAGAACCATTTCTAACTAATATTTCACCACTCTGCAACTTCAGCTACAAACAAGTAATTAATGCTAATGAGTTTTCCCGTTTTTGCAGCAGCAGCCGTCACCATTAATACCAGTTGACTGGGTTTCACTGAAGCATAGAAAAGACTCATGACTGGAAGAATGATAAATGATTTATGAGCAACAATATTTACTAGTGCATATTTCAGAGTAAGTCAGCTCCAAAGGCTTTTCTTGCAGGTCTGCTCCAAGAAAGTAAAAAAGAAAATTATAAAAATCAACATTAGATGTGAGGAAGGAAGCCTGGAATATTTAATCAAGGTCTTCACATTCTGTTTGGTGTTGTTTACATTTTACATATTCAAGAAACACATCTCTGTTGAGTCAACACTTGGCTCTTCCTCCTACAGTGCTGGTCTGTATACAGTCAGATAGTGAAGAAGTTATTGACATATTTCAGATGTAGCCCCATAAAATTCATAGCTGCAGGGAGCATATTCGTTTTTGAGCCTAAACTGAGTTTTTAAATGCTCCTCAAAGAATCAGCCCTCCTGCTTCTCTTCTTAACCTCTACTTGGGCCATCCAATTTCCAGACCTATCCAGTTACTTTGCTGCTCAGGGATACCAGCCAGGCAAGCTGAGAACCCACAAGTTGAGAGGCACAGTCATTAGAAAGAGCAGCAAAGGGAAATGGGAATGGTTCCACCTGCTCTGAAGAGCCACAGTTTGAGAGGCCACCAGATCCACACTCTCACCTTGCTTGCGAACATCTTCCACAGCTGCCACCAGCTCCTCCTTCAGGAACTGGCTCTCCTTCGCAATTTTGTCTCCTTTGTCCAGGAAATTCTCTGTTGCTTGTTCAACTGAAGCAGCCAAGACATGAGCCTTTTTAGAACGGCCTCGCTTTTTATTGGAGGGGCCCTTGTTGCTGGTGTTAACCAGTGTTGTTACCTAAAGGAATAGATGGAAGGGAAAAAACCCAACATCAAATTTAATGTTTAGCCATTGATAGTAACGCCACATGTATTTTTTTTCTAGACAGTGTATTGCTAATACCTGTACTATTGCCAGCTCCAAAAGTTAACCTAATGACTGTTTTTCACGTTTAAATGCTACCATGCTTCTTGATTCTTTAGATGAGCAAAATAAATGCAGCTAAACAGCTCAAAGATTTCTCTTACCAGCAGCACGCCTTCTTGATTTTAAGAAAGGAGATCTATTTGTATTTTTGATAAACTGCAGTCTCAGTAACAGGCCAGAGCTCCCTGGCACCACATAAAAGAGACCAAGCTGAGGATAATTAGTTTGGGATAACTCTCCAGTCATAAGAGACCCCAGACGAGGTTGAAGTCTATGCCAGTAGAAATGCAGAGACACAGTATCTTTTCAGTCCAAAACAGTGTTACAGCCAAGGGGCTGAATGCAGAGCAAAAGACCTGGTAGAGCTCATTATTTCCCTGAAAAAAAAACCAACTGAACTCTCAAAATCATCCTGCAATCGACAAATATTTCCAAGCTCTGTGTCTTAGACTGAAACCCTGCTGGGAGCAGAGTCATCACCAGAGGCCAGGAGATCCTCAGGTACCCCCTGAGCTCAGGATCAGGATCCATCCCCTTGCATCCAACACAGGCATGTCACAAAATCCACACACACTTCTCCATTTGCCTTATTCTTTCCCCTCCTTTTTGGAAAGTCTTGGAAAATGCGCACAAAGCTGCTTCAGAGGGACATTAAATTACAACACTAAAAAAATTACTACTCTGGAAAGCCCAAGGACTGCTGACATAAAGGTCCTCAGAGCTGAATACATCTTCCCAGCTGGCTGATGCAAAGAGGGAAAGCCATCAGCTGGGAATATCGTGGTTGGTTAATGGGGAGCATTTGTACTGGGTACTCTCAGTTCATCGTGTTCTACAAATAAAGAACAAGTTGCAACAAGGCAATTTGCTCCAGTTCCCTCTGTATTTTGCCAGTCACATCATTCAGAAAACTGGGGATTGCCAGTACAGCATGTTGTGCTTATTCCTTGAGGAGTAACTTACAGACACTGCACTGGATGAAAAAGGTCCTGTGAATGAGTTTGCTCAGTTAAGTTTGTCAAATGAGGACAATTTCTCTTAAGCAAAGACTCCATCAGTAACTTCAGCTAAAAAGCCTCATCATCCAACTGCCCACCCGAGGACCCAGAGGGAACAAGTCGCAGGTACAGACAGCAGCTTGGTGACTAAAAGGGATATTACTAGAAACAAAACTTGATTATTCCCATCTGTAATTAGCAGGAATTGTGTCCAGCTCATTCTGTCATTTTAGACATTTCATATTCCAGGAAAACAATGCTGAAGACAACAAGTGAACTGTCTCCTGTGTACCTTCTCTTCCAGACCTCCTAGAAAGTCTCTTCCAATAATTTCCAAAACACCCAATACACACAGCTCCCATTTACAAGATTTACTCCAGCCTTCCTGTGTTCTTCAGTGCTTTCCACTGCAGTATATATACCACACAGAAAGAAGCTTTTATTCACAAATCCAGCACAAAGTGTAGGCAGGGAACATTATTTCAATCAGAAGTGCAGAAATGCATGTTAGTAACTACTGTGTCTTATCAGGTGCTGAAGCAGCACAGTCTCCCTGGACTCATGGCCAGCGACTGTTCAATGAAACTGAGCAAAGAAACTGCTTGTAGACTTTTTTCTTTTCAGTTTGTAGTGTTTTACACCTAGAATTTAAGCTTTGTGACTTAATTAAAACACCAAAACAGGCAATCATGTTTATGACTGTTCATTTTGCCCCATCTTTTTCCTACCTGTGTAACAAGAGGCTCGAGCAGCCTTTCAACTGCCAGTGTCCTTATCTCCAGGCTTTTGGGGTCCCATTTGAAGTTCACGTTGGCTGCAGTGACAGCAGTCATTTCTGCCAGAAGAAGAGCTACATTAATACAATTTTTTATTGTTAATGCATCTTAAAAATAAATTAGAATGCAGCATGTTAAACACAAAACATCCCCTTAGTGTAAGTGGAAGTTACAGCATCTCCAGAAACATCAGCTTTGATTCAAATGGTATGAGTTTGAGAAAATGTTATTACAATATACAGGTATTACCTGCACATTTTGGTTAGAAAATAAAACCAAAAGCAAATAAACCCACACACAAACCTAGCCAAAGCCATACTCTTTTATCAGAGCAATGACAAGATCAGCAGTGCCTGGGCCACTCACTGGTGGTCCCTGAGCAATGAAGAAGGACCACAGGTAGTGGGGGCATTTTGCCCATGAAGCTGGGTGCCCTCTGCCCAAATTGCACCGCCTCCCCTCCAGGGCCTGCTCTCAGACACAGCCCAAGGCCTGGGGGAGCAGAAGGAAGCCCCTGACTCCAGCAGCTCTGGATGCTGCCCATGCCCTCAGCTCCACCACCAGTCACTGCCCAAAGGCTCTACCAAAGCAGGAGCCAGGTTTAACCCAACCCACACACACTCCCCCTTCACCCAGTTCACCTTTGGGGAATACAGAGGTAAAGGAGTGAATATAAGCCTCACAAAGCCAGAAAATCCAGCTGGTTCATACTTAACAGCTTACATATCTATTACACTTCTCCTTAACATTTGCATAGGAGGGAAAAGCAGATTTGCATGAAGAGATCTGTTCAAAGCTGTTACTGAGCCGTTCCTTCCCGTTACAGTTTTATATCAACATCCCAACAGAACAGCAAACATACTTATGGAAAAAGTTGAGTGAAACTACTAAAATAGCTCTGCTGTTGAGACCAGCAGTCTAAAAAAATAGACCTAAAAATAAGGAACTACAACAAATCACTGGATTAACACTATGATGCCGCACATTACAATAAAAGAATAAAGTCAACAATAATTTCAGTAAAATACAGATTTAAAATACTGGATATCCATAAAACCAATTCATATCACTTCAGACATAATAGATTCTAGCTCTTCCTGCTTTGGGCTGACCTCAAAATTCAAGATTAGACTAAACCTACATTTGTAACTTTTTATTTTTGTAAAAGTCAGGAAGACAAATAGATTTCCTAAATCTCTGTCCACCCATCTTCCTAAACACCTACTGCTGAGGTAATTTTAAAGCTTGTTTGCTGATATTTTTAATCTTTCTCTGGCCAGGGCATTGCCTGCACAGCATCTCAGCAGTCACGTTGCTCTGAGAGCACCAGATGTCCCCAAGCTGCCAGACGAGCACAACATCCCGTTATTTTTAAAAAGCAGGAGGAAAGGCACTAATTTTGGTAACCAACAATGTTTACAACACGTACCAACAACCGACTGCTCTCTCCAGACCCCAACAGCTAATTGTGCACAGGAGGGCTGCTTGTTTCCCAGGGAAGAACGAAAGCTCGGGGGCACTAGAGGAGCTCAGCCAGGGCTCAGGGCTGCTCCCCAGCCATCCCAGGGCTTTCACACCACAGGCACCAGAGCAGAGATTGAGAACTCACTCCAGCACTGCTGACCAAAGCTGACACACTGAAGTACAACTTCACAAGGTGCAAGGCAGGAATATTCACCCAGCTGCATTCAGCTCTCCACTACACCCACACTCCAAGTGCCCACACTGCTGGGAGAAAAAAACTTTAAAAGCTGAAAGCTTAAAAAAAAGAGAGACTAGAATGAGCCCACTCGATGCTGGCATACGTGTAACCCTTCTGATGGTTTGCACTGAAAAAGCAGTGGGTGCAGGTGAAGGCTCCCAGCTCCAGAGCACAAGCCAGGCCACAGCTCCAGAGCCCCCAAGGAGCCACAGGATGGTGGAGGGTGGTCACCTCCTGTCCTCCCCTACCTCTGACAGCAATCACTAAGCACTGTGAACTCACTAATTAACCCTCTCTCCCAATCACCCCCCTCTTTTTATTTCACTCACCTACTAGCTTTTGCCACAGCTCAGATGCTGGCACAGGGCACGCTGTGAAATGCCCTTCACCCCCAGGTAGCTTCCCACCCCCCACAAGGAATTTCACCAGTTTATTCCCTCCGCATTAGCTCAGCACAAATGCTTCCTACGTAAGAAGCCAAGAAAAATACACGGACAACCTTTGTGGTTTCTGAGAAACAGAGCCAGGGCTCTGGAAAGCCCAGCAGGTTTCTAAAGAAAGGCTTTTTCTATGTAGTTAATGCTGTTGCACCTCTTGCAGAAACAATGTGCAGGACGAGGTAACCATGAGAAGATACACTAATTGTATTAGTAGGATAATAAAGGCAATTCATCTGAAAACACGTTAGTATGATAGTTCATGAATTGGCCAAAAGTAATGGTCTATAAAAACCACTTAGTAGCAGTGCTATTGAAATTTATCTAAAAAGCAAAGCTTGGTATCAAATAGCCTGTTTGGCAGCAAGGGCTTGGATATCATTTGTACATTGCAATAAATATGTTTATTCAATTAAATTAAACCTGTGGAGAACACAGGAACAGGCTATAGGTTATCAACACACGGGTGAGATGGGTTTAGAGGATAAAAGGACAACTGTCAGGGCCGTGGTATAGCATGGCTGTGATTCCCCCTAGTTCTCTGGAACTTGCCTTTTCCCTGTGACTGCTCAAGCTCTCCCTCAGTGAATCCAAATATGGAACAGGTAGCAAACCACATCATGGGATACTGGAGCAGAGTGCTTAACCCTTGGCTCCTGCAGAGCACACCACAACCCACACTGCAGTCACTCCAACACCTACAGGGAAAGAGGACATCCTCTGGAAGAAGAACCCACAGCAGAGCAATGCAGCACTGGTTTGACAGCTGGGACAGCCCAACTGACATGGAACAGGTTCTCCATACCCAAGCCCCACTAATTTCAGGGACAAAGCAGCACGGACCACATGGCAGAAGAGTGAGCGGCGCTGAATCTCAAGTGCAGGAATATATAGAACACCACCACTGCACAGGGAGTTGTGGTTGCCCAGCCTGTGGTTTCATAAGCAGCAGAAAAGCTGCTTAAGGACCAATGTTCATCCTCCCACACCCCTCCAGGAACTCATTCCCGTTTGCACATCACACCCCCTCCGTACTGGCACAGCTTTCCCCACGCCTGAGCGATTAACCAGATGGGGATGGACTGATTTGGCTCAAGGGAAAGAAATCCATTTTTGCAAGGTGGGCTGAGATGCCCATCTGGCTCACCATGTCACCACACACACTGCTATGGCAAGGGGAGATGGCACCATCAGCTGGCACCCTTGGCAAAGCCACTGCAGTGGGAACACAGAGCAAAGCTGGATGCCACAGCCAACTGAGCCACTGAAAACTGAGCATCAAGCAGAGCTTCTGCAGGGAGCAGGAATGCTCTCCCCACACATCTGATGCTCAGACATGTGAAGCTCCAACCTGCAACCATGCTCACCAGCCCAGCACGTTAACTCCAAAACCTTTGGGTTATTTTCCTGTTCATGATGGTGGTCATTATTGCAATAGAGATTTCAGTAGTAATGCAGTGCCTTACTGGGGCTTAGTGCACTGGCAAGGACATGAGGGCAGGGGAAGCACAGGGGTTTAGAGAAGCCACTTTCAGAGCCCTGCTCCAGCCAAGGATCTGCAAGCAGAATCACCCCTGGACAACTCTCGCTCGCTTTCTACAAACAGTCAAGATCTCATCAACATCTAAAGATTAAGGGCAGGTCTCCATTCTGCTTCAACCAGCCACTGATGCCATCCAACTTCTTCTCTCTGCCCAACAGACCCACGTGGCAGAGGCCTGATGGGGTGAGCCACTGCAGGGAGCTCCGTCTTAGAGTCAGCCGGTAACTAAAACTTCCCTTCCCAGGTTCCTGTCCCGATGGAGGAGGTGGGACTGCACAGGGAGGGAGCAGCATGGAGATGAGCTCTGCTTCTGAAGTGTCCCCCAGGGCAGGACCCAGCCCTGCTTGGAGAGAAGGATGAGCAGAGGGACATCTGAGCTGCTGGGGCTGCCAGGAGCACACCAAGGGTGATGTACACACAGTGTTCCTTCCAAAAGCCACAACTGTAGGTCTGCGTGTTCTCAAAAACTGGTAAATTCAAGGTTTTAGGAATAATTTCAGATACCTAGTTCCATAATACTGGCATGCAAATAATTTTTAGATATTGGCAAGCAGAGGAATGCAGCTCTGCAGCTGCTTTGTAGAAGTGCCCTGAAGGCACTCAAGGCTTTTCCAAAAGCCTGTGAAGTAGCACAGTTTGAACAGCAAGCTCTGCACCCCAACGAATCACAAAAAGGCCTAAGTGCTCAGGGTCCTGTTTTTCCAGGTTGCACTCCCACACACACACCTGAAGGCAGTGCTGGCTGTACCTCAGACACTACTGAGTGAGTCCATTCCACCTGCCCTGTACCAAATCATCCTGCAGCCACCCTACCTCCAGGCAAGGGTAAATCTCTTTGGGTTACACAGCAAAAAATAACTGTCCATCTCCTGTGCTTCAGTCCCACCATCTTGTGCTACCTGAAAGTCTTTAACATAACATCTGCTGTCAGTCTTCATATTTTAACTCTCCTGCCAGACTGCTTTCTAAAAGCTTTTAGCTGCACTCACTGATTTCTTGGTTTTTCTCAGGGAAGCCAGTATTCAAGGAATGGTCTGACTGGCACAGAGAGGAGATGACCTTGCCAGGCACAATAGACCATATGCTGAATTCCAGCACTGAGCTAGCCAAAATACCTAACACAGAACATGGAACAAGAACATTTTATACCTGGGAGGGCATCCTCTATCTGAACACCCTTCCTGGACTCCTCAGCTGTTTCCCATTCTGCGGGGCTGATGCACCCAGGAGCAGTAAGAGGTATTTCACTGCAGGTTTTGCAGCTTCTCTCTCATATGTCTCACTCATTTTGAATGATAATCTGGTCTCCTACCATGCTTCCAAACTGTCTCTAGATATTCTGTACTGCATAATGACTCTATCACCCAGGTCCTGGGGATGGAACAAGGTGGGATTCACAACACAATGACCCAGCTTTATCTTCCAGACAGAAAAAGAACCAGACCCCTTGTTCCAAATAGAATCCTTTTGCTTGGCTTGTTACCCAAATACCCAACCCACTGGACAACCAGCAGGGATCCTTGACCACTGCTGAAGGTGGCAGACAAGAGAGCAAAGATCTTCAGGAGCTGGGTATCTAACACACACCATTAATAGAAACCTTCTGAACAGTTTTGGTTTCAAAGAGATTAAGGCACACTTCAGCAAAACTCAGCTCACACACTGGGGCTTCATATGGCCCAGTGACAACTCAAAACTGGTTTTCATGTAACTTAAGAGTATCCATAAAATAAAGAAGTTCCATTCTTTCCCTTCACAGTCTCCAATTAATTTGTCTGCCCTGTTCCACAAATAAAGCAACACTCGGCAGCCAAGTAGCTGCAAGTCAAGGATGTCTGGGGCATATGATGCTTTTCAAGGAGGATTTAAGCAGGCTTTATTTAAGCTGGTTTTATTTAACATCAAGTATACACACATAAAAACAGAGACACTCTTCTAACACAGCCTTCAACCTTACACTCCATCTGCTCAGCTACCAAATTCTGTCCCCCACCATAAATGCCATGCAGGTACTTCCTCATGAGGAATCCTTACTGCTAGAATTTCACAGTCTGAAATATTAATACAAACTCAGGTGCCATGTTGTGGCAAAGCTCCTATCTGTATGTGCAGGATGAGTTTGAGTTGCACCTGTCTCATGAGACCCAGGTCATGGTGGTAAAGATGGGATGTACTGCCTGTGTCCGTGTTACTAAACTTTGGAGTGTCCCCATGTTCTGAGGTGTGAGTAGATACACTGGCCATGTCCAGCTTGGTGTCAAGGTAAGATCATCTCCACCTCATCCCAAACTCTTGGCTTTCATTGAATACAATTTTAGTAAACTTTCAAGTGTGGTATTTATACAAATCATGGAAAAATATGTGGGAAATATCTTCACTGAGTAAAGCAACCTTCTGTAGAAATCAATGACCATGTTTTCCTTCATGGAATTTCCTTCAAGTATATTCAACTTTGCTACAGCTTTTGTTTAGGGTTTTTTTCCCCCCACAAACTGCAGTAACCACCCAAGAAAAAAGACTATATTCAGGTTCAGATAAGCCTGTTCCTCACCAGTGCAATCCCAATTCCAGGTCTCTTAATCTGTTTTCATAAATTTTTCTCTGCTGCTCTTTTGGAGAAGACCCACAGAGGCATCTGAAACGCTCATCAGACAGCCTGACACAGCCAGTAACAAAGAAATACTTCCCTGTTCTCCACTCATGTAGACCTTGCAACTGAATTGAGAGATGAACCCTGATCCAGTGTCCTTACAAAAATCCATTAA
This sequence comes from Hypocryptadius cinnamomeus, assembly GCA_013400635.1. Taxonomy (NCBI): domain Eukaryota; kingdom Metazoa; phylum Chordata; class Aves; order Passeriformes; family Zosteropidae; genus Hypocryptadius; species Hypocryptadius cinnamomeus. Next base: position 59,917 of record VYZP01054775.1, read on the forward strand.
ATTCCTGGCTCTGTTTTCTCACTCATGTGGGTGTTGTCTCCCAGCAGAGCCAGCAGCCATAGGGAGCCCCTCACCTTTCCCCCATGGCAGCGGTGCCCAGCCCACACGGGAGTGGGCACAGGGCACAGCAGCAGATGAAGATGCCGACTCCTCCCCCAAGCAGTCTGTGCTATGTCCTAGCAGCTTCCAAACTGTCACAGTGCTGGAGATTCAAGCCATTCATCTTCAGCCAGAACCAGGAACGTGCTCTGTCACTCCAGGTTTTCAGTCCTTCACTCAGGTTCAGCTGCTGCTTAGGGGACGAAGGCACGATCTGCACAAGCAGCTTCACTGCTGGTCCTGGGACCTCAGCAGAGATTTCACAATGGCAAATAGGATGTTTGCTTGGGAGATGCTGGTGCCAACAGCAGGTTCTTGCCTCCAGTTATGCAAGTGTTCAGCTCTGATCGTTTCCTTTCTGACAGAATTGTTTTATTACAAAGGATCTAGAAAGGAGGTGCATGGAAGACAAATCACAGGCAGCACGAGCAATTAGCGACTTATTTATGTCACACTAAGGCTCCAGTTCATGGATGACACCCTGAAAGAATACAAGAGCCAAACTCAGCCTTATACTCACTTAACTGTTCAGATGAATAGCCTGTACATCCCAAACTTCCAATTCATCTCTGCAGTTTTCAGTTTCCAAAACTCACGCATGATCCTAACTCCATAAAGACTGACAGGGTATCAAGAGTGCTTTGAAAGACACACATGCTCTTTTTGAAAAAGAGAATCTCCTCCTAAGATTCATTTTTATATTCTGGCTGCAAAACTTTGTATTGGGAGAAAAAGGATGTGTCATGACCAGCAAGCTATTACTGTTATGAGTAATAATCACTCACTCTGCTTTCACATGGATGTTTGTGCATTTTATGCTGAAGACCTGCAGTAACACCATGAAAGATAACTTCCCAAATCAGAACAAGTAACTACTGGATCTGTAACTGCTGTATTTAGCTGCTCTGTGGGTCAGCACTGTGAGGCTCCAACCATGCAGTGGACAAGGACACCACACCTGCATTTTAAGCAAACAGCCACATCGCTCCTGTGAGCTTATCCCTGCAGTGATGGCAACTTCAACCTCCCAAACCCAGCCCTTACTCAGCCACATCTCTCACACTGAAGCTGTAGGCTCAAACTGTAGGTTCACACTGAAACACAACAAGGGGGCTCAGCCTGGAGACAGGATGCCAGAACCCAGGAGGGTCTTGTGCATCTGCTGGACCACTTGAATTCAACTACCAAGAGTCCTTCCAACCTCAGTGCCTCTTTCCACTCTTGAGGCAGAAAACTCCATGAAGCTTCCCTAAAATCACTGAAAAAGAATTAAAGAACAGCTTTCTGGCACTCTCTGAACCACAGCACACATTTCAGACCCTAGGGACACACAGTCAGTGCAAATATAATAACTAGGCTGTGGCTTCAGAGCATGGCTCTTCAAACCCCAAACTACACCAGCACAGGTTCCAACTACCAACCTTAAGTTAACAATGAATGCAAGAAGGGGCAACCTTTTAACAAGATAATTTTTGCCACAACTACACATTAAATAAGGAAAAGGTTGTTATAAATTAGTCCACTTTATCAGCTGGCAGAAGAATTTGCCACAGCTGCAAAATTGATTCTTGCTTAGCCTGCAAAACTTCACTGATGGCTGGCAATAAAGGGAAAAGAAAACCCGGGGATTTTTGTTCTGATCTTCTTCAGCACTCAACCTGCAATAGAAAGTGCTGTTTATGCTAAAGAGTCAGAAATAACCAGAATCTGACCCCACTCAAACTGCATTTTCATTCCTAAATTGATATGTTGTTATGCAATACCCTTCAGTGCTTTTAGCTGACCACATCTTCGAAATCTACACCTTCATTAGCAATTTAAAACTGTCAGGAGTCCACAAATAATGGAGCTGCTGGAGCTGGCACATGTGTTTTGAAAAAAAAAAAAAAAAGACTCCCTACAATTAGGGGGTTGATGAAATTTACTTAAACATGGAGCAAATGGACAGCCTTGTATTACCAGAGACTAAATACCATATTCTTTCTCAGTTGCATGCTCAGCATAGCAGCAACTAAGGACTACGTAACAAAAACTTCTGTGTTTTAAGAATGGAAAAAGTTTCCCAGTTCTCTCCTTTTGCAAAACCTACAAGAAGCACTCAATGAAGCAAAAGCAGAACATGAGTGTGAAGACTCTTCAAAGTAAAATGTTTTCTAAGTTTCCTATGAAAATTCCTTCAGAAGTCCTTTTGCAGTCGTCCACTTTGATTCAGGAACACTCTGTCAGTCTTAGCTAAAAATTATAAAGCAGCATTTTTTACAGAAAAAAGTAACAATACCCACAGGTGACGAGGCTGAGATTTTCACTTTATGCTGAGGGCAACCTTCAGCAACATCTCTCAGCTACAAACAATGAGTTCCTCTGACAGGAAGAATTGCACCATGACCACACACCTTCAGACAACTCTCAACTTGCAGCTCCTGCTGTGAGTTTGGGAGGGGGAATTCACAAAAACAAACCCCAAAAGAAAGAGTGACCATGAATGGGCTGCACAAGCATGGCCTGGAGGAGTGAAGCACCTCTCAGTGCCCGCACTAAGGCAGGATACTCTGACAGCCCATCTCCTCAAGGCTGCAGACATTGGAACACTGGGGCACTGACTGGTGAGCACTCCACAGCTTCTCCAGAAGAGCAAAGCAAGTCATAATAAAAACACAGTGGTGTGATGCATTTTGGATGCGTCCCAGAGTTCCTGCACAACCATAACCACCTTCTGTCAAGCACAAACTCCCTAAGGGTGCACCATGGTGCATGGTAGCCAGGGCTAACCACGACCTGCCTGGGCAGGAATCCTTTTGAGTCACTGCCTTCACAGGTAGAGGACCAATTAAAGCCACTTCTGTTTAAATAATAAAAAGCCAGTGTCCCACCCACATTCCATAGAAGCAACAAGAAGGAACCAGGTTTGAGAAAAAGGAGTCACTGCTTAGTCTTTCTGGGGAAAAAAATATTTTCATGTAGTAACTATTTACTAAGCAGAAACCAACTCACATACGATTAAAGACACATTTTTCTCTCTCCACCCCTTCTTTTCACCCCCAGGACCAGGAAACATTACAAACCTACAGAACAAAAACCAGATGGGCTAAAAAATCCTGTTCCATTGGCTTTGCACCAGCACTTTGCCTCTGGTTCTGCTGAACACTGCATCTTTCACTGACAGCCACTGACTTTTCCCTAGGCCCACAGTAATACTCTGTTAATCAAATAATCATATTCAAATTGTCTTAACCAGTTCCGTAAACTAAGTAAACCAGCTGAGAACACCTGACACTATAGTACTGATGCATAAAAACCAGAAATTAACTTTTTCTCCTTGAGGTTATAAGCTTTGAACCCTGCACAAGTAATCTGCATTATTCCATTTTGCTACAAATAAGCCCTCTAGCTTTTTTATTTTTTGTGCTACTCTTATTGGATTTTATGTAATTATTTTTTCTCCCTAACCCCCAGCTAGGAGAGAGGGGAAAAACCCCCTGCTCATAATTATATTGCACTCTTCTCTGTACCTGTACAAAGTCAGAGGGCTGTGACTAAGGACTCCACCAGCAGTGAAGTGTCATGGAGTAACAAACACAGGCTGTGCTCATTGTCCAAAAAGACTCCTCTACATCTCCACTTTCAGGATGCACTGTTTAATGTTACTCAGGAAATGTGTTTCCAGCTGCAAGGGCAGTGGTTTCTAATTAAACACATCTTCCAAAGAGTGGAAGTGGCAGGAACTAGAAAGCCATACTTTGTACCAACATTTAAACCACTCCAGCGCCTCTCATAGAGCCTAACCAGATTCCAGCTTTTCACTCAAAAAATATTCCAAAAAAATCTTTCATTTTACTTGCAGCTTGTATGTAGTTGTTCAACTCACAAGGTTTCTAAATTTAAAAGCCATTAAGTCATCGGCTGAACACGATGACAGGAGAACTGCTCTGCACCTGCAGCCAGGATTGTCAGAGCCAGAGGCCATGTGGGCTCCTGCCAGCACTGGCCACTGTGGCCACCAGGCACATCTGCAGAACAGCCAGCCCAGGCTCCAACTGCTGCCTCAGGAAGCTCCTAAACTGCTGGACCCTGGCAGAGAACCTCAGGGAAGCAATGCTACTTGTTTGCTCTTCTCTCATGGTTTTATTGCTTGTTTTACTGCCTGCCTGTTGCTTTCCCTTTCAGGGATGGCTTTACACACTGCCACCACCCAGGATAAAGGTGGGAGAGGATATGAGGGAGGGAAGATAAATGATTGCAGGGATCAGTAAAAAGAAAAGTGGCAGGGATCGGTAATTATGACCAGAGAATCAGAAGGAGACACCAAACCCCATCCTGGAGCATCCATCACTCCACAAAGGCATCCAAGAGCCAGAGGATACTGCTCAAGAGTGCAACAAGCAGATCTCCTGCTTTATTCCTTCCTTCAGCTGTTGCTACCAGTCAGCTCAGCCAAGACCAGGTGAAGGGCTTGTAAATTAGGGCTTCAGACAAGGGCTAGACTAATAAAAAGTTGATAGGACCAGTACAACCAAAACCTCCTGACAAGGGTCACAGCAGGACAGATCTCTCAGCTACAGCAATCAGAACACATCAAGCCCTCTGTGCAACACTTACATTGTTCAACTTCTCACCTTTGAAATTAATAAATAATTGAAATTTCAGCATGCTTAGACTCCAAAACACCTGGAGACCAGGTAATGGTTAGAATGAACGCTATGGTTTGTAAGTGAAGTTATTATGAGATGTGTCACTTGCACACACATCCACAGCCTATCATGAATTATCCAGGACCAGGAGCAACTCTTCAGCATTGAGCAGGGAGACTCTCTAGGTCTTTAAGTCATGCTAAAAGAGATTAGTTTTACAAGTATACACTACAAGGACATACTTGCAAGAAAGAGGGCAAAAACTGGCAGCTTGTACATCTTGATTAGTTGCACTCACACCCACTTTCACCTTCTTGCTTCTGAGCACACCACAGCTCTGTCCTCTGCTGTTCAACAACACTGGCTCTGAATTCAATATTCCAGTCAATTAAAAAAAACATTTACCCACCTACAGCTTCAGCTGGAGATCTCAAGAGCACTTTGCTAAGATGAATACTGACCTGCTCAGTGTTACGCAGGTTAAACACTGTTTTATAGGCACACAGCTCAGCCCTGTTTACATGAAAAATTCAACTGACCTTTGTGGCTCCGTAAAGCTACACTGCTAGTGCAGCCCTTGTGCAGACCATTTATTTAAGTGGATCTCCTGTGCTCAGGTTGTATCAACCAAAGAAAGATATAGAATCTCCCCACTAGAGGCTTAGATCTGCATAGACATCACCTCTACAAGCACCCAGAATAAAGTGAATGAAAACTGAGCTCTTGAGGAAGTGGGAAAGCAGTGGAAGGCGGAGCACGGAAAACCACACAAGCCATCAAGGCCACATGTTCCTGATAGCATTGACCCTTACTGACTCAAATGAAAAGCCACAAATTCAGTATTTACCTAAATGTCCTCTTCACCTTCTGCTGAACAATGGCAATGACAGAACTGTGGGGCCTACAATCTCCCCTCAGCCAACATCCAGGTAAAAAAAACCCATTATTTTTTTCTTCTCCTGATCCTTCAGCACCTACCAAGCTCAATAGTTTCAGCCTCTTCCTTAAACTGGCTATTGAAGACTACCTTAGAACAGGGTAAACCAACCTGCCTCTTCTACCCTAATTTGCACCAAAATCTCATTTGCTCCACATCAACTCCTCATTTGCTCAACATCAGCTCCACACAGAAATTCTTCTTAAGCATATACAGTCATATGCAGATCTATTCCATAACAGGGCACTGATTGCTGAGAAACTGGGTGTTCTTTGGGAAAAACAGCACACCACAAGCTGAGGATCCCACATTATGCCCAATGCAATCCTACCTGCCACACTGGTGCCAGTTCCCTGTCTGCTTCAAGCCCCTCACTGCCAGGAGTTTCACTCACTCTAGGGCTGTAACATCAACATTCATCTGTCCTTGTGCCACTCCATGCACAAAAACAGAGCTACCAGAGAACCAACTGGCCTCCAGCTTGGCTTCATGGGCACTGTTCCACTCTCTGTCTTGGTAATGGTTATTCCTTTAGCTATAGCTGGCCTCATGTTTGGTTTTTCCATCCCTGAGTTTATCAGAGAATGGTTAGGCTCAGGAGGGACCTTAAAGCTCATCTCATTTCACCTCTGCCAAGGGCAGGGACACCTTCCACCAGTCCAAGTTGCTCCAAGCTCCAATGTCCAACCTGGCCCAGGACACTGCCAAGGATCCAGGGGCAGCCACAGCTGCTCTGGGCACCCTGTGCCAGGGCCTACCCACCTCCACAGCCAAGAATTTTTCCCAATACTACTGCCCACTGGCAGTGGAAGCTGCTCCCCCTTGTCCTGTCCCTCCATCCTTTGTCCAAAGTCCCTCTTCAGCTCTCCTGGAGCCCCTTTAGGCACTGGAAGGGGCTCTGAGCTCTCCCTAGAGCCTTCTCCTCTCCAGGTGAACAATCCCAGCTGTCCCAGCCTTTCCTGCCAGCAGAGCTGCTCCATCCCTCTGCCCATCCTGGAGCCTCCTCTGGCCTGGCTCCAGCAGCTGCAGCTCCTCCCTGTGCTGGGCCAGGCTGGGGCAGCTCTGCAGGTGGGGTCTCACCTGAGAGGAGGTGGAGAATCCCTGCCCTTGATCTGCTGCCCACAGAGCTTCGGATAAGCCCAGGACACAGGCATTGATCCCTGAATTTAAAACCTTTCAGAAGAGGCTCTTGGGAGTCTAACTGATTAGTAAGTAGCTGTCTTGTAAATTAGAAATTTAAGGGAAGGGAACTTCAGACTAGGGGAGAATTTCGCTTTGCAAACTGTGTTAGTTTAGATCTGTGTATTGAATAATTTCTATCACTTCACAAAGCATGGGGAAAAAAAGGTTACTCCTCTAATTCCACCAGAGATATTTATAAACACATATTAAAGGACTAACAGATGTTTTCTGTAGTACATCAGGGATTAACAAGCAAAAATATGTAATCATATTGAGAGAAAAGGTAGCTGGCTCTTTAAATCCATCAGTCACAAGGAATTATGAATCATATTTAAGTATCAGATTTGCCAACAGAAGAGTCTGGACTAACCTTCTGCACACCAGAAATCATAGTTACACCCACTCTCACCCTGACTAGCAGATAAGGAGTCTCAGTCACTCAAGGAGAACAATCCCACTTCCAGCTGCAGTGACCTCATTCCTCCTGCAACTCCTTCACCTCAGTAAATCCATCTGCACCCAGTTCTGCTTCGTGACGCAGCAGGCCACTCTTAGTGCTTGTCTTTCCAGAGGAGCTCATCCACTCAGGGTGCTAGCATACAATTTTGTGGTAGCTCTATTTTAAATCTCATTTGCTGGATTAAAATAGTATGGAGTTAAAAGTAGTAATTATCAAACATCTGCACTTTCTCTAAAGCTGCAATGCTGTTTAACCAACACACGAGCTATAAAGTCACTGAATGGAGCCATTCCAGACTAGCTGTAAAACAGTTCGGGTGAATTCCCAGAGCAGTAACGGATCCCATTCCTCAAGGTCATACTTTCAGCACAGAAGTTCTGCAGCACAAGCTTTTGAGTGACGTCAGTTAAGGCACAACGGCAGGAAGTCCCATCCCAGGAAGCATTCAAGGCCAGGGTGGAAGGGCTCGGAGCAGGTGCAGGGTTTGGGCAGGAAGGTGTCCCTGCCCATGGCAGCAGAGTGGAACCAGAGCTTTAACATCTCTTTCAACCCAAACCAGTCTGTGACTCATCATTATGCTGAGTGACTGTCTCATAAGGTACTGTCCTAACAAAATGACACTCGGTCCTCTTTTATTCATCATGTTTCCTTTGGTGTCCAGCAAAGCTGAGAGACGCCAGTAAAACAGAACCCAGCAAGTCCTGAACAGAAGCACCACAGCCACGAGGGCCCTCATTCCAGAGCAGCCTCACTGCCCACCTATGACAAGCAGGCTGGTTTGGCCACTGAATATTTTTGTGATCTTAACTAATTCTCTGTATAAGCAAGGTCATTTAGAAATCAAACAGTAACAACAGATGCAAATTCAACGTAGGCCTGAAGTCCCACAAAAGTGTATTTCCAGCTCATAAATATTTCTACTTAATGTGGATTCCTTTGCAAGATCAGTTTCTGGATCTTACAGCTGCAGAAAGAAGATATTCCTGCTGCTGAAAAAAACACAAATTACTCTTCTATTACATCTTCCAGTTAAATTTATCAGACCAACAGAAGCCCTACGGAGAAGCGGCACATTAATGTCTGTCCTTACACATATCAGCACAAAAATGCTGATGTTTCAAATGCTGAAAATCAATTGTGAGGAAAGTATTTACATTTGTATTTTAAAGCATCGATTTGAGCACAGGATTTCTAATCTCTGCCCACTGCGCTCCCCCCGGCCACCTTGTATAAACTTTAAATCTCCAATGCAGAGGCCTATTATTAGAGCTGGCTGAAAAAAACCGTAAAGAATGAAGGCACATTGTTTGTTATGGAAAAGGTTAGGGCAAAGCCTTTCTAAAAACAAAACCTACCAAACCTTTGTCTGTTTCTGCTGAGAAAAGTCAAAACATTTCCGTGATGTTTTAGAAACTGTTCCTTTGAAAATGATGAACAGCGACTCAAGATCAAAGTATGTCCTTTTAAACAACATGTTTCGATTCAGAAGGGTGAAATAAGTACAACAAAACACTTAATGTGGCCTTGGTGTCTCGAGACAGAGCAAAGGCTACACCTAGCATAAAATGAGCTGGGTTTTCACCTTCATCAACGCAATCCTGCCTACAAACCAACCCAGGAACTGAAATAAACAACCCCAGAGCCTGGTGTAGCCAGCAGGACTGAGGAGTGCAGCCTCTCCCACCTCCCCAGTCCCAGTGCAGGAAAAACACAGCAAACCAGTAACCAGAGCACAAGTGACTGAAGCACCCAGAAAACACCTTCTGCACAACTCCCATCCCAAAAAAAACCAACAGACAAAGCCAAACAAAGGGGGAAGGGCAGCAAAGAGCTCCCAGACTAGTTCAATACAGATAGTCCAGACACGCCTGCAGTCACAACTCCGAAGCTGGGCTGAGGACGCGGTCATGGGGCTGGCAGCCCGGCGGGGCGAGGGGGCGATCGATGACCCTCGCCAAAGACACCTCCTGGGCACGGCTGGTCAGCCAGGGGCACACAGGCAGATGCGCCTCAAGCGCATCTGATTCTTCACTAAACATAACTGGAATACACACCTTCCTGCAAACTTTCGGCCTGAAAGGATTTTAGGCGTTTTGAACTGGTAGGAGCAAGGAATAATAGGCGGGTGCCTGCCCAGGGACCCCAGGGCCACAGGCAGCAGACACAGGGGCCGCACGTAACCCAGGAGCGGATGCGCTCTCCCTACTTTTTGTTTGGGAAAAGTAGCACGAAACTTTTTGTCAGCGAAGGAGAGGCTCTCTCGCCTTCCAGCACAGGAGGGGATTAGCGGTGGGTGTCAGAAAACGTGGCGGAGCCAGGCGGGGCCGCGGGGTGTTCCCGGCTGTCCGTGTATGGGATCAGCAGCACGGCCGGGGCTGGAGGAGGGCTGCGCCGCCCGGACAGACCGCGAGTCCGAAAGGCACGGAGCGCTCCCAGGGGGCTCCCGGCCCTGCCCGCAGCCGGGGAGAGGCGCCGGGGCGGCCCCGGCCGCGCGGGGAGGGGCCTGGACACCGCCCCGCCNGCCCCCGCGCCCTGCCGGCGCCGCCCGCCCGCAGGTGAGGGACGGCGGGGACAGGAGCGGACGGGACGCGACGGGAGCCCCTCACCCCGGGCAGGGCGGGGGGGTTCCCTCACCCCGGGCAGGGCACCCTAAAACCGCCCAGGCCCCGCAGCGGAGCCTGGCACAGCTCCCTGTCCCCCTCGGCCCCTCGCTCCGTGGGCCGACGGGCAGCCTCCCTTCACAGCCCTCCACCGGCCGCCCCCAGCCCAGGCTCTTAGGATGTCACTTTTGAGGTAGAATCAACAAATTCGACCTTAAAATCTGGCCTTGTCCTGCTAAGCGCAGCTTACCGAGGGTCTTTGGAGAGAGGGAAGGTGATAGATTCAGGGGTTTGAAGGAAAAGTTATAGCTGGGTTCCCCCTGGGTTTGTGAATTGGTGCTTTGTTTTGAAAACTCAGGTATTTTCACCCTCCTGAGAGCTGCTGCTTTTAGGAAAAGCCTTGTTTTCATCCAAATGTCTCTAATAACAAGACTACAGGTGACAGGAAATCCCGGGGTACAAGCAGGGCCACAGGAACCCCTCTAAGAAGAGAGGAAGGATTTGGGAACCCAACCTTGACCTGCAGAGGCTTTATGTGGTAACTTATTTCAAAGTTTTCTTTGAAAAGTCTCAGTGAGCCTGTTGTGAGAGAGAGTGATTTTTTACCCTGCAACAAATTACTCTGAGACTTTCTGTGGTGTGTTTTGAGATGGTTTTTAATACAAATCTCTCCACAGAACTTACACTTGTACTGGATTGTAAAGACAACTGAATAAATTGAATACATTTCATGACTCATTTGCCAGCAGTTCTGAGATACCTGAATCTACACACTCCATCCTTTGTTATTAAGCAAAAAAATAGAGAGATTGAGTAACCTACAAGGAAGATTCATTTAAGGTATGTAACTGAGTGAGGGGTGGCCTGAAGTCAGTGTCACAGCACAGGTGACCTGTGGTCAGGACTGTGACTCTCCTCCAGATCCTGGTTCAATGGGAATTACAGGGCTGTGTTTCCCATCTTTGCCATATTCCTACAAGCCTTTCCTGCAGGAACACTGTGTCCTGCAGGGAATTAGATTGCATTTTTCCTTCCTGCAGGTTTAATTCAAGAAAGGGATCCAAGACAAGGAAGTAAGCAGACTACCATTGTTTTATAATCCAGAAAGAAAATAGGGATCAAGAGTCCAGCCTTGTCAGTGAGTGAAAATAGTCTAAAGAATGTGAGATCTGTAATTATGAAACTGACTGAGATACAGGTTATTAAAAAAAAAAATACAGGTCTTCAGTACCTCAACAGACTCTGCTATGGAAAGACATGGAAAACAGATTTTTTTAACTTCATTGTATTTCCTGCTTATACCAAACCATTAATATTTGGTGTCAGTTGCACCAGGGATCCAAACTACTAATTTCTGTCTGTAGCATACTCTCAGTAAAAATGGAGTTTACACTTCAATAGCTTGCTTTCTTTCATTACTCCTTTTAATATCATGTCTTGGCCTCCTGTGGTGCCTTCCACATTCGGCAGTTCTGTGTGCCTCACATCCTTTCAGGACAAAATGTCAGCTTTTGGAAAAAAAATTCCTTTTTAAACCTACAGATTCAAAAGTAGAAGGCCTGGAGTTGTAGAGAATCACATGTTCTGCACTGCACCACTGAAAAGTCAAGGGAAAAGTAGGAGATCAGCTGCCAGCTCTGTTGGTTCGTGGAGTGAGTTAAAAGGCTCAGCAAACAAAACATAAAATTATGTACAAATAGAGCCAGCTAGCTTGAGATTGGACTTTGTCTCTTAATTAACAGCTCTCTGAATCACAGCACTGGGCTCTGTCAACAAGATGAAAATGCAGGGGGTGTTCAGACAGGCACCCAGCAACAGTAGCTCACACCTCCCATCCAGTCCATGTCATTGGCAGCTTGAAATCTAATGTATTTTCTGAAATGAGTTACAAGTCTGCTGCTTGACCTCAAATCTTCCTGTAACAGTGTTTGTGGTTTTGTAATCCCATTTTCCCGGTGGTTTTTAAAATGTTTTTCTTGCCCTTTTTCACTGAGTGAAAACGCAGGGTAAGCCAGGGGAGAGGACAGGGAGAGAGGCGAGGTGGCCACGCCGATGGCCGATACCGATACCGATACCGGGGGAGGTTGTTTGTGTAGAATCAACAAAAGCTCCCGGTCTCACCCGGTGAGGACGATCCAAGGTGCAGCGGGGCTGGCGGCTGCGCACTCCTGGCAGCCTGGCCCTGTTCCTGGGGTGTGTGCACAAGGGCAGTCCCTGGTCAGGGCCACCTGGAGATGCCGTGTGGGTGTAGCCACCGCAGGGGAGCTGCATTTTGCTGTAAATCCTGGGCCGGGTGTGTGTAGGAAGGGGCTTGTTTATGTAGCACCTGCTGGAGCTCCACTGTCTGCCAGTCCCAGTGAACACGGGGTCTAAATAATGTGCCTCACCTGGAGCTGGATTTTCTATTTCTGTAACCACGTTGCTGAAGGGAAATGTTGTTCCATGCATCCATTTGTGCTTCATTTCAAAATGTTTGTTTGGTCTCTGTGGTTTTGTTTTGTTATTTGTGAGAAGTAAGCATTGCACCTCTCACATCAGTTTCAAAGACAGGACTGCTGGGGCAGGAGGTGGTGAGGGGATTGAGAGGGATGAGAGAGGAAGGAAATAAAAAAGAATGAGGAAAAGATAAAGAATGTTGTAATGGCAAGCTGAAGGTCCTGCTGGAGGGGCTGAATGGCTAGCAGGAACCAAGAGAGAGAGGAAAAACTCCAAATACTCTAAAGGAATCTCCAGGTTCAACTAGCAGCGGTTCAGGCTCTCTGCAGGCTGATGTCATGCTGGGCGGTGGGGACAGCCCCAGGGCAGCCATGCTGTGCCACCAGCTGTGTGACTGCGAGCTGCAGTCACCGGGCACAGCCCTGTCATCTCCTGTCCCTGGGCTGCCAGCAAAGGGCAGGAGCAGGGCAGGGACTCGCAGCCCGTGAGCTTTGCTGTAGGGGTCACCCCAAAATGCAGCCTCCCTTGAAGACTGAGGGCTCTGATGAAGTCAGCAATGTAGCAAAGTGACAGAATGAGGGTCTGGCACCAACTCCTGGGGGCTCTCCAGTGCTCATCTCAGCGTTCCATGCAGCTGGGAGGCATCACCATTCCTTTTCAGGGCTCAGACACATAAAGAACTAAGATTGTCTTGCAATATCCAGCTAGGAATGAGCATGTGTACAGCCAGAAATCAAATTCCAGTGTCCTGGGGCAATGCAATGGACTCTGGAAATGCTGGTAGGTGGTGCTTCTGGGGGCACTGCAGGTAACAGCCTCAGCTGTGACTACAACACCCACCTTGGTAAAATAAGCCTCAGTCAGGAGGAGAAGGGATTTACCAGCACACCTGCAGCTACCCTGGGGCTCCCTGGCACCGCTGGCAGCACGGGGATCAGACCCAGTTGATGCTGCAGTGCCTCTGGGGTCAGCACTGGTTCTGTAGGAGCTACAGCACAGCCAGCACGGTGCTCCTGGTGCCAGGGCTGTGCTCCCCATCACTGCCACCCTCTCCAAGGAAAACTGTCTGTTAGAAACATGCCCTGGTTCCTAATTAAGAAGCCACTGGATCCTAAATGAAACACTCTCTTCCTGCACTATCAAATGCTCCCGGGCCCTCCAGAAAGAGAAGCAATCTATAGTGCCAGCATGGCCAGGAGCAGAGGGGCTGCGGCACAGAGCAGCATCCCCCTGCACACACTCTACAGCACATGCCTGTGCTGCCTGAAATAAACAGGCAGAAACTGTAATGAGGGGAAATTATGCCATCCCAAAAGGCTCAGCATGAGCTGGGTTCACTGGTTGCTGTTCCTAGCCCAGTAGTTTGCATTCACCTCCAGGTTCGCACAGCCTTTGTGTAATAAACTGTCATAGCCCCGGAGAAGGGAACATTCAAAAAAGCGCCCCGAGGCAATGCATAGCAGAAGCCTGAGAATCCTCCTGCATGAGTCACTGACCTCCACACACTGCATCTATTTCAGCCTTTAATAAGATTTTACATTTCTATGGCACTTTCCATCTGGAAAGATCCAAAAATGCTGTAAAGACTGAGGGGTGTACAGCACCATAGAAATGTGGTTCCTGTAGAGGTGGGACTGTGAGAGCTTAGCCAAGGGCACAGGGCAAAAAAGGTTCATTTTAACTGCAGCCACTGTTACGTCACTGAGTATTTCATCTCTGTGGAAAACAGACAAAAAGATTTTAGTTTCTAAGGCACCACTTGAGTAAATAACATTGTCAATTGCTTTTGTAATCCAGGGGGTATGCACTGCAGAACAAGTACAGGGCGATTTTAATTTGGGGTGTTAAAGGGTCACAACCTATACCATCATTGGATTGAGGCTTTCCTGCCTCCTGATAATTTGTTCCCAAATGTTAGACACAAAGCAGAAGTCAGTGGAGGAAACAAATCCCACGCTGACAGCACCTTACCCTGCATCTGGAACACCGAACCCTCGCATGTTCCCTGAAAGCTCGGCAGGATTGTGTGAGGCTTCAGCAAGGTCAAAACCAGCCCCAAGGAGCAAGTGGGGCAATGGAGAAAACCAGGAGGAGAAAGCCCTCCTGACCCAAGGCTGATACAGCCCCTGAGGGGAGCCACGGCTTTGCTGAACCAGCACAAATCCCTGCATTTTTATTTCTGAAGATTAAACAAGTCCAATCACTCTGCTCAGCAGATGAGCAGGGCCTGGCTTGCATGAGGGCAACCAAAAGGACTGTCAGCCACAGCTGGCATCCCTCTTACTAAGTACTTGGCCAAAATGGGCTGGGAACACTTGACCACAGAGTTTTCAAAGGAATGTCAAATTTCTCTTTTTCTCAGTGTGATTCTAAACTATTTTTATCTACCTCTTTCTGGAAGAGAGACACGGGCATTGCCATGACTAGTCGTAAACTTTCATTACTTCCCGAGGAGAAATTGCAGGGAAATTACAGGCTAGTGCACTCTTTTTATGTCTCTCCTGCTCCGGGCATGTCAGCACTGCTGCATTCCAGTCTACCCCCAACGCATTCCTCCCTGCAGTCCTGTCCCCTCACGCCTGCTGAGGACATTAATGACCTCCCTCTGTAATTAACACATTGAGCACCGCTGTCAGCACGAGACGAGTCCCCAGCGCTGGACAAACACATTGTCTGTGTGCAGGGTGGGATCAGTCCCGACTGCCCCTCCACCCCAGCGTGCCCCTTGGCACCTGAGCTGCACCCGAGCTGCCAGGTGAGCACAGGGCAGTGGGGGCACACGGAGCCTGTGGCTGCACCATTCCTGGTGTTCCCTTCCCTGTGGGAACACCTGAACTCGCACATGCCATGCAGAGCTCCTCGCTGCTCCTCCAGGCACGCAAAGGTGTGTGGAGAAACACCTGTAATCCTCATTCCAGCATCTACAAGGAGGTGGCAGTGGCAGATATGAATTATCCCTCTCCCATAAAGACAAAGACCTACAAGCAGTTTCTATACTGCTGAAGGGTCAGGGAAACTGGGGCAGAGCAGATGAGTGCTCCAATCCCTGCAGCTCCTGCCCCAAGCTCATCTCCCTGCCATTCCCAGCCCTGAGTCCAAGCGCTGTCTGCAGTGCACCAGAGCTCCCTGAGCCTGGAAATCCCACACCCACGTGGCTTTTTAGGCATGGAAACTTCATCCAAAGGGAGAAATTCTGTCGTCAAGGTGAAAAGCATTGCTACTGAAATGTGATCAAAGAGAGAGTTATCAACTTAAGTGTACTCAGGAGTTTCTGTTCCAGACAGAATTATCAACGAGAAACCAATCTTATAAGGTAGCTGCTATTGATAGGGAAATAAAAGGAATACAGTTCTTACCAGACAGACCTAAGTTGCTCCAAATTGCTGTCAGCTTGAAATATCTTGCTGGTAATTTGTTTCCAAATTCTTTCTCCCTAAATTTGATTTGTTGCTGTACAGTGGATGATCTATTCTGCACAGCACCTCAAAGAGCATTCCCGTTGTCCTCTCCCTGATTGTTTGTGAGCTATCACTTCTGGGAGTTGGCAGCCTTTATTATAAAAAGGGACATCATTGCTTGAAAAGCAGACTTTTGTCTGAGGCTGTAGTATCTGCTGCCCTTACAAATAGCACCTGAGATTACTGGGATGAAAATCATCAAGGAAAAAACACTTTTCCTCCCCATCTTTGAGCTTGTCCACATGGACAAGTGGCCACTCTGTGTGTCTGTACTCTGGGGCAGGGGAAGGATGGGGCAGCATTTTCTAACAAGATGTGAATAAATCCATTCACCAGGATCCCTTTTAACCAGGATAAAATCCCACCTCCTGTGGTACTGTAGCAAGAGCAGGAACATCACACCCAGCAACTTTTTTTCTGCTGATCTCTGCTCTTTCTTATGTGAGGGAGGAAGAGAGAACTCTGACTTATGAAGTATCCTGCTGGGTTCAGTGATGTCTCCTACCCAGTGTTTCTGGGGCTTTCCCAGGCCTCTGAGCAATTGCCTTCAGCTCTCCAGAGGATTTATTTCTGCACACTTGACACAGAGGCAGAAATGTGAAACTCCACCTCACCTCTCCATCAGGATGCATCCAGCCTGCCTGTGGGTGACAATGAGGAGAGCAGTAGCCTTGCCCTGGCTTTCTCTTTCAAGAATATAAATGTGTCTTCTCCTGTCCTTTCTCTGCTTAACCCATTCTGTCCAATGGTTTAAGCAAATTCAAGGAAATTCTAGTTTGGGGATGAGGAGCTGCCTTAGCTTATTTATGTGGTTTTAAGGTGTGGGCAGAACAGAGAGACTTGGCTTCCCAGAAATAAAGGCTCTCACCTTGTGTATATGGCCACATTAGATAAAAAGAAGGAAGGTATTTCTAGATCTCTCTGGGAATGTATGGGCAATTTTAGCCTATTTCTGCTCTCCAGGTTGTTGGCAGTATCCAACAGGGTAGGGCACTGCAGACACTATGTCAGGCACTTCAGGTCACCCCAAGAGCTCATGCTGCACCTTGGACAGGTCTTGGTGCTATCCAGAGCATGGAAAAACTGGAGAATTGGGAGCTAGTGGAAGGATTTCACTCTACCCACACAGGCACTGGAAAATTAATAATTGTTGCACATGCTCGAGAGCAGCACAAAGCACAGTGCTAATTCAGCTGGCTGTAATTCTGCCACACAGTTTACTCTGACATCGCATCAGGGAAAGCTCCACTTAAGCAATTGTAACATCACTGAAAGCATGGAATTAAGAAAAAAGGAGAAGGAACATAAACCTCCCACTATTGTTATTTTCAGAAAGCAATAACAGGAAGAGCCAGTTAAAAGGCCTTGAGGCTCTGAGCTGTTATTCCTCCCTGGAAACCAGCCACGTAACACACAGAAAAACCCTGGACTGTGTGTGGGGGCTGCTCCATGCCCACCACGGGAATGTGGGGCCATTCCTGGGGCACATGAGCCCATTCCCATGGGCAGGGCCCTGCAGAGGGCTCCCTCCCCACCCCAGCTGTGGCCACTCTGGCCATTTCCTCTGCTGTGGGATGCCCTGGGCAGACAATCCTGCAGCTGCTCCAGAGCAGCATCTCCCAAGGGCCACTGGCGGGGCTGGAACACCTCTGTCTCCCCATGCACAGGTATTGCAGCAGGGCTGCTCAGGAACCAGCAATTTTTCCTCTTTGCAGGAGCAGGCTGAGCCTTTCCGAATGCAGGTGTCAGCCAAGCAGGAGCAGCACAAATCAATCTCTCACTGCTTAAAAATATATCTGTATACTAGATCTGAACCCTTTCCTCCAGAGTCTCGTGGCAGAAATGGAGTTTTAAAATGCTCAATTATTTATAGCTGAAATGCTGGGGAAAAAAAATAACCTCATTTGTCGTGCTGGAGCAGAACGTGCTGGTCCCCATCACCCACTGCTTGCACAATGCCTGAGAGTCATGAGATCTGGACAGGGGGATGAGGAACAAGGAGCAAGAAGTGCCTGAAAGCAGCGTGCCAGAGCCCCAAAGCAGAGCCAGTTCACTCAGGCACATGGTCAAACCCAAATCATGACAAGCCTGAGGTGTCCCAACTGTTGCTTTCATGCCTGGGTGTTAATTATCCCCAGTTAGGTGGGGTGGGTGCTTCCTTAAGTACAGGCTTCTCCTGGCAGACCAGGGGAAGGGACAGGTTTTGTAGACCCACAGATGCTGTGTCAAAGGGGTGCTTTGGAGAATTAACAGCTTTTTAGGGGGGAACCTGTGCGAGTTCCTCCAGAAGAGGACTGTCTGCCTAAACTTGCTTTTGTTTTTCTCTCCCTGTGTTTTGGCAGAGCTACTGCTTGCCAAGGGCCTGGCATGGGGAATGGGCACTGCAGGTCCCTGCCTGGTGAAGGAACACACCACAACCTGTAGTCACACATGACAGGAGAAGCAGCAAGAGGAGAGGAAAAGGAAAGCAAAAATCAGAGACCAGAGGATGTAAAGACATCAAGTGTCACATGGCTTCTGGATGGGGATTGGAAGAATTTTCCATGGCTTTAGAACAGAATTGAATCATGTAGAGCCTTTCTCCCTTACTGAGTTCCTCACTGGTGCCCAGTGCTCATGGACAGGCAGGAGCATGGGGACAATGAGATAGATGGTTTGGAGCCCAGTTAAGTATCCTCATTTGTGTGATTTTATCTAGGAGAGAACAACCACCCCTTCTCCCTGCTCCCTCCTGGGGAACAGACTTCATTCTCCCTGTCCTGGAGAACACGGGCATCAGGAGGGCTCTGAAATTCTAGTGCCTTGCACTCAGCTGCTTTGTGGTGCATTGCACTGAGCAGTGGTTAAAAACCTCAGGGATGATGAGGAAAGTGCCTGTAACCATGGCAATGCTCTGCAGCCACATCCTTCCCCCCTGCAGCCCTGGCCAGAGGACCTGGAGCCACCCCTTGTCCTGTAGAAAGCAGGAACTGGTCCTGCCACAGGTATTGTCCAGGGGTAGAGGACACTTCCAATCTGAAGGAAACAACCCCTGATAATTTGCAGCTGGTCATCACCACCTGGATCACCAGCCAGGTGCCAACATCTCCCAGGTGTTAGAGATGAGTAATGAGATGGTTGGCTCTCACAGTTAAGGGGTGAGCATTATGTGGATGTTAAGAGAAGTTCTGTAGATGTATAATTCTGTTACTGTAATATTCCCTCCCCCTTGCATTATCATGGGATGGCCTTGGTACTCGAGGCATTTGGGGAGGGTTGGCTTGTTACTATGGCAACACCTGACCTCCAACCAAGGTGTAAGAAAGTGATCTGCACCCCTGGACTTCAGGAGGGGCTAGAGGTATAAAAGGGGGAGCATCCATTTTGAAGATGAGTACGTGGCTGGTAGTCATGGGGGCTCCCAGCACTGTAATTTTTCCTTATTTAGTCCTTTTGTTGTAGTTTTTGTTAAAGTTTAATAAAATTTTAAAAAGTGAGCGGTCATTTCTCACACAGGGGTTAAGGGCAAAGGTGCCGTAAGAGGATCTGCATGAAAGGGCCTTTTGCTCAAGCTCTGAGACAAGCCTTGCCCTGTCCCTGGGAGCATCACTTTTCTCTGAGGCCTCTGTTCCTTCTTGCACGGGAGATTTTGGGCCATATCATGCAGCAAAACCAGTAAAAGTTACAGCATTTGACTGCTGAGGAACTGGTGGCTTGGCCTTCAATTAGGATAAAGCTGTTCAATTCCTTCCCACCTCAGCACTACCTTCCTGCACAGCCCCGTTAGTGAGGCTGGCACACAGAATGTTAGGGATTAATGAGACAAGTGATTAAATACAGTTCTGATTACATCCAATCCCGGGAGGATGGATGTGGAACTGCCCTGCTGTGAATTAAGTAATAAAGTGGGAAAAGGTAGAAAACATAGCAGGACAGTGGTTCTATTTCATTAACACCCACATGCCTGCCGGTGCTGGCACCTCTGCCCAGTGCAGGTGTGATTGCAGTGTGATTTTGGGACCCTGGGCACACCTGGCCCTCAGCCAGAGCCAGGGACAGGTGCTTGTGCAAGGACCAGCAACATGATCAGGAGGGAGAAACAGGGAAAAACACGGCTGTGCACTGAACTACTGCCACTTCCTCGTGCTGATATTCTGAATAAAAATCCCATCTGTGCCACACTTTCGCCCCCAGCACCTCCTCTGACACTGCAGCTGATCCCTGGGGATGGTGCAACAGGTACCTTGTGGTGCAGAGCAGCAGCACATATTTTTAGGACAGGCAGATTCCAACAGTACCTCCATACCTTTGCAGAAGCTATCCAAAATCCTGTGGAAGTCTGAAAGTAGGGAGGTTGGGAAAAGCAGTAGTAAAGACCTACCAGTGAGAGCACTTTAAATTCATGGCTCTCAAAGGGCAGTGGCAGCCAGCACCATTATCCCCTCCTTACAGATGGGAAAACCAAGGAAATTATTTGCCTTGTGAAACCCAGAAGTGCTGGGAATGCAGCAAGGTCCCAGATCAGGGGAATCTCAGTCTCTGGACCATAAGTGAGTCCTCAGATGTCAGCACCAAAGGCTATAAAACCTGAGCCCTGCTGGCCAGCTGGCTGGTGCATCTGGGGATGTCTCGGTGCTGGCAGGTCTGACAGGCAGTCAGACCCACACCCTCTGCTTCACTTTTATCCCTTCCAAGGATGAAAGCTTCCCGTGAGCACCACTAAGATCGCTGAGAGCAGATAACTCCAAGCCATCCATCTGCCTGCAGGCAGGCACAGAGCGCAGGCGGAGCCCCCGCCCCGGGCAGGGGCTCTGAAACACCTGCCTTTGTGCTCTCCAAAACCTCCTGCTGCGTGAAGCTGCCCCGTGTGCTGACCACAAAACGGCTGAGTCTTGACTGCACAGCCCCTGGAGTTCAAATTCCCATTTTTTGCCTGGCACTGGGGCACTTTATCCACACCCTCCTCCTGCTGCCAGCTCTAACGCAGTTACAGGGGAGTACTCAGCCCACTCAGGAGCAGAGCAGCCCGCTTGTAAACTTAATATTACTTGAGGTTTGCTCAGAGTTCATGCCCCAGGTTGCAGTTAGATGGAGTGAAGCAGTCCCAAGTGCTTCTGATGGATATAAAAAGGATATGCAATCAGACGTGCACTTAAGCAAGTATATTACCAAGTTAAATGACTACAGTTTTACTAAGCTAATTAAAAATGGAACAAAGCGATGATCAGATTAAGGTCATAATTAATAACTCTATAGGTTCAAATTATCCAGTCACCCAATAAATTCTCCATGTAATCAGAGGGAGCCACAGCTGATAACTTGAGGGAATTCGTGTCCTGCTCAGAGGTCTTCAGGAGGCAAGAGCTGCCTTTGGAGCAGTGCCCTCAGCTCACCGAGGTTATGTGCTAACCCTGCTGCCCAGGACACTTCCCCTGAGGCTTCCGTGCCTATTCCAGGTTGCCTCCTTCAGGGGAAGCGAGGACTCAGGAGGGGTGAGAGCCCCTCAGTGCCCACCTCCCAAGAAATCAGGGCAAGAGCCCCACCCACCAGCAGAGTGGTATCTTGCCATGGTTTATCTCCAGTTTTTAGCAGGGATGACACCTTCTAAGAAGCCCAGCATTTGGTTTGTGCTATATTTACACTCGGTGGTTCAAGACCCTCTTTTTGGGTGCTCTCCAAGTGGTTGAGCTCTGACATCCCCCACCAGCTGATGCCAGGCCCTTGGGTACCCAGCTGATGGAGACAGAGAGGCTGCCCAGCACCTCCCTGAAACTGCCTCAGCTCCTCATTAGCTCCTGGAAATGCCCAGTGTGCTGCTCTCCATACTGGGATTTGGACTCTTTCCATCCTCAATGCCCAGGATTTGGCCAAGTTAATGTTTTAAGAGGGTTGTTTGTCTTCTTGTTGCTCAGAGCCTGGAACAGCTGTAAGAGTAGGAGAGTTTGCCAATTATATGATCCTATCGTTAATTATCTTAATTATGAGTGCGCTGCTAGGTGACATCTCCACTGGAGGCTTGTGCTGCAGCGTTCAGGTCCTGAATCCCTGGGGTCTGCACATGGAGACTCATCCAGACCCTTTCTGGGCTCAAAGCAGTGGGGAACAAGCCCTGAGAGGTGCAGGGAGAGCTCCATCACCCAAAAGACTTCCCAAAGCAGGAGGGAAAGAGCTGGGAGATGGGGATGCTGAGGATGCCGGGGACACCGTTGTGCCAGGACTCCCGGGAGCTGAGCCTGGGGATGCACCCAGCACCCCAGGGGATTTCTGATGGATTGAGGGGAAATTGGAAAGGTCCCCTCGGGTTCTCCTCCACCCACAGCCCTGGGGCAGCTCTGGCTGGTTCCCTCCCCTCCCAGACTGTTTCATAGCCTGAAGCTGCTGTTTACAAAAAGCAAATGTTTTACGTTGGCTAATCCGCCTTGTTTGCAAAAGCCCTGAAGGCTCATTTTAATTGCAAGTAAATGATTCTTAACGATATAAATCAGAGCCAGGGAGTGTTTGTGATATCTTGCACTGTAACCAGGAGTCAAGAAATGAATTAGTCTCAAATTGAAAAGGGGAAGGTTTCCATCTGAAATTGGGCAAATATGAGGCTTCATCAAGGAAAGATAATCACTTGGCGGGATAATAATGAGGCTTCAGCTTATCAGTTTTGCATGGAGAATCCTTAATACGCCTGTAGCGTGGTTTGCTGTCGTGAGCAGTGTGAGAGACAGCTCAATAAGAAAGGTAATGGAGAGAGAAGAGCTGCAGCAGCCCCCAGCTATTCTCTGGCCCAGAGGCTCAGATCCACCTGGCTTCAAAGAAAAAAGTCAGGAAAATTGGAACAGATCACACAGGTGGCAAAGTGTCTGGCTGGGCAGCAAGGTTCTGCTTGGGTGGGTCCCCCTCTCGCTCTGCCAGCATGGCCCCAAACAGGGCTTCCTACCAGGACCCTGCCCGAGCTCCCAGCCTGCCTGGCTGGGACCAGCAGGAGTTTTTCTCTTGGTCTCAGTTCCAGCTGGATTAGCCCAGACTGGATGTACAAAAGGTTGGGGACACGAGGCAGCTGAGGTCTGGCAGGTTTGGGGGTGCTGCTCCCTGTCCCATTCCTCTCTGGGAGGTTCCCCCAGTGCGAGGGATGGGTTCAGACTTGCAGACACTCAGCATCCCCTTCCCTCCCTCTACCAGTGAGGACCCTCAGCCAGGACAGCTCTTTGGGAAGCAGCTGGCACAGTTGGCATGTTCCCAAGGGCATTGGGGGTCCCCTAAAGGGGACAGTGATCCCCAAGGCCATCCTGGCCCAGAGGCTGGGCAGGAAGCAGGGACCAGCAGGATCTGCAATGGGAGAGTTGTCTCAGCAGAGCTGCTGGAGCTGCTGGCCCAAAGGGCTCCTGTGTCCTGCTTGGTGTGCCCAAATGGCAGCTGGTAATGTGTGTACAATTAGCAGTGGGCTGTAATTGCTGTCTGTAACCTCTTGGGCTGTCGGGAGGATAAACCCAGCTCAGAGAGCCCGGCGCTGGGCCAGGCTCTGGGTTTGCAGCCAGCAGAGCTGTGCCAGAGCCGAGCTGTGCCCTGACCCCCCTGCTCAGAGCCCAGCACAAACACAGTTCCCCTGGAGCATCCCCCAGGCCAGGCCGGGTCCTGACCCCGGGGAAGGGGCAGAGGCCGGGGCAGGGGCTGGGGAGTGGGTGCAGCTGCTGCTGAGCAAAGCTCTGGGTTCATTATCAACCTCTTCAAAACCAGAGCTTAAAAATATCCCCCGCTCGCAGGGGCTGGCTCAGCTGCACGGCTGGTCCTCATCTCCCTCTCGGGATATAAATAGGCAGCACTGAATAGCAACGCTGGCCCAGCGCTTTTCACGGGGCTGCTGCACAGGAGGGGACGGTGGCACCAGCCCCATAGGTGGCTGGGGACGTGGGCTGAGCAGCCTGGCCACATCCCACCGAGCTGGGCTGTGGCTTCAGGTGTCACAACACAAGCTGCTTCCAGCTCAAAGCAAAATGCAACCAGGAGAGCAGCCAGCAAAAGAGTGGTGCAGTTTTGGGATGAGGATGAAGGAGGAGAGCTGTCCCTGCTGGCTGGGGTCTGCAAACCCCTCCTGGCCCACCTAGGATGTACCCTGGGGACAGTGCTGGCAATGGGAGCTGATTCTGAACAAGCTTGGCTTTTCTTTCACAAGGTTTCAAAATCTTTTAGGGGAAATGGGTGATTTTGTGATGAATTTTGTGTCAAAATTATAAATTTACCATTTGTGAAAGAGGAGTCTCTTGCATTATGGTCCTTTGGGGGCACTGGATGAAGATGTTCCCATCATGTGTCCTCCAGAAAACCCTGGCTGTGCATATCAGAGCAGGAGGAGTACCCGGGAGAGAAGGAAATAAATGCTAAAATAAAAGAAAGAGACCTCTTTCTTTTTCGAAAAATAAAAAGACCACTTTTCCTTTTTCGGCTTCTAATAAGAGCCTGGTATTTAATATTGAAGGAGAGTCAGATGCCCAGATATGCCCTTATTAAATGAAAGGTGCAAATGTCTTTGCTTAATCCACAGTGCAGCTCTCAGACTAAACATGGGGCAAAAGATCTTAGCACCTCTTCTGAACAAGTGGGTGCTCTTGTTATTCTCCAGTGCAGCTGCAGCTTCTCTGTTCAGGAAGCTCCTCAACTGCTTCATCACAGTCTCCCCAGACTAATCCCTCTGTCCTGCCACGAATTCATCATTGCTCTCCGCATTTCTAGAAGATGATCCATTACACAAAGGGAAGTGGAGGAAAAGCTCACATGAAGCCTGTCCCATCCTGGCCTTGGAAGCAAATTATTCACAGTGCCACCAGGAGAGGCCATGAAATAACCCTGGGTGCTCAGTGGGCTGAGCCAAGCAGGAGGAAAAATTCATGCCCAAAGGCAAGGTGAAGAGTTTCTTGGTTGTAAATGTTATTTTTAAATTGGCAATGAAGTCTCTTCTGGAAAAGGGTTGGGAAAATCTGCCACAAAGTGAGTAACCCCTCATAGCTCCATCACTGTTTATGCAGGCTGGCACTTGGCTGCAGAGAGCCACCGATGATGGCTGTGGTGGCACAGGGCTGTACTGGAGGGTGCTGCTGCAGCTGGGTGTGCCTTTCACCTGGTGTCCCTCCAGGTCAGTGTCTCTGGTTTTTTCACCACATGGAGGTTGGGGACAGCCTCCATGGGCTGATCTCTGCAGCCCTCAGGATTCCCACAGCTGCATGGGGGCCTGCATGTTTGATCTTGCTTTGTCTCCTATTCCTTTCCACCAGCAGCAGAAATCTGCTCTGTGCCCTCCTCGATTTGGAGAAGGACATTTAATCACCTGTTTCCTCCACTGAAAGGGTCTCTCCTTCCAGCACCTGTGCTACAGAGAAGGGGATGCTCTGAGCCAGCTGCCTGCCTCAATGGCCTAAGAGTTGTCATGAACACTTGCAACCACCCCTATCGTGTTGGCCATGTTACTTGCACTCTTAAAAAAGTAATTTTCTGTGGAAAATGTTCATCTCATAACCATGGCAATAAGGGAAGCTCAGTTTTGGGCATCCCTGCTAGAGAGGGCAGAATCAGTGCCCAGACTGGGAAAGGCTGTACCAGGGCACTACACTGGGAACGGCCATGAGCCCCTCCAAGGGCAGAGATGGCCTTTGCCTCTGTCCTCAAGCCAGAAAAAGCTGTGGCTCAGTGTGATTTCATGAGTCATCCCCAGCATGAGTCACTGCTCCCTGGGCTATCATTTTGTTGGGAATGGGCTCTTGCTGGTTCCTCTGCGGCAGACAGGGCAGGGTGGGAGCCAGAGCAGAGCGAGGGGACACTGCAGCCACCCTCTAGAGCAGACACCTCTCTTCCCAACTAAGGCACCGGGCCAAAATCAGCCCTGCCAGAGTGACTCTCCTTTGACTGTCCAGCTGCTCTCAGGGGACTGGAAATGGTGGTGACACTCCCCTTGTAAGCAGATTATTTCTGCTGGGCGCTGGGCTCTTTGCCTGCCCACAATCGGTCACTAATCACATCTTTTGGCCAGTTAACTTGGGGTTTATCAGTCTGAGCCCTCGCCTTTATCAGATCTCAGCCCTGCTGGACTGATGAGCATCTCTTACGCTTCCAGGCTCCCTGGAAGATCTCTGCCACTTATTTGAAATGTGCTGAAATGATGCCAGGCTTGATGAAACTGCCTCTCCTGGAAATCCCTGCAGCTCTGTGAGGTGCTCCCAGCTCAGTGCACAAACTGGAGGCAGCGGCACCCAGAAGCCTCGTGCCCACTGTACCACAGCCCCGGGGGGAACCATCCCAGCAAAACCTGCTCCTGGGGCATGCAGGGTCCCCACAGAGGTTCAGGGACTGGTACAGCTGCTGAAAGGGGCAGTGGGAGAGGAGAAAGCTGCTCCTGCAGCCCAGGCTGCTCTGTGCACAGTCCCCACGTGCACAAACACTCTGTGCAGGACCCAGAGCTATAATTCCTCTTGCTGTGCCCCAGGTGATGCTCTCGGTGCCCTCAGTGACAAGCTGATGCCCTGGGTGATGCTCCCTGTCCCTGGGTCCTCGGCAGGATGAGGTGAGGCCCTGTTTCATGGATGACCATCGAGGAGGTGGAGGAGGAGCTGCACCTCAGCCTTGGCTGCAGACCTCCTCCAGCCCAGGGTCACAGTGAAGCCACCAGTCCCACATCACCCCTGGGAGAGCCTTGTCCATGGCAACCCTGGTAGTGCCAGTCAGGAGCTGCCATTTATTTTGCTGGCTCAGCAAGATACCAGTGGCTCCCAGCACTGCATCTTCCCTCAATGGGGTAAAAATGACCCTGGAGCCCATCAAGCAGGTCCAGCAAGAGCTGGAGCTCTGCTTTGCACCCCGGAGGCTCTGAAGTCCCACATCCTCAGGCGGCTCCAATGGGCTGTAGGGAATGAGTGGCTGTGCTCACTCTGCCTCATTGTTTCACATGAGAAACAGAGATGAAAAGACCTTGGAACATGGCCAGGGAGCTGGGAAAATGGATGGGCTGTTTGAGAAGCACCTTGGAGAGCAATGCTGAGTGCCACGGGGCAGCCCAGGAGGAGATCAATACCCTGGGCTCTGCAGAGCAGTGCAGACCCGGGCACGGAGTGATTCTCACTGCCCTGCACCCTTCACTTAGGGCCAGTCCCTGTGGCACTCAGGCAGAGCAGCGTGCAGGAAAGGCTGGATCTCACTTCATCTGGGTGTTTTTTAGCTTGGCTGTGTCTGTCCCTGTGACTGAAGAAATCCTTTTAGGTAGGAGAGCATGTGGCTTCAGTGGGAGCATCCTCACAGCCAAGCCAGGACTGGACACACTCAGAATGTTCCCTCTGCTGCTGGTGCCAGCCACACTGTGGGATGCAAGGGTTAACCAAACCCTGCCCAGTTTATTATCTTAACTCAAAATAAGCATTTTCACAGAAAGCATCTGGGTGTGTGGAGCGAAACTCATCACTCCAGGGATGCTCAGTGCTGCTGAAGCCAATTTCAGGAGCAAATATGTATTTTAATGTATTTCTTTTTATGAAGCAGAAAAGTGACGTGGCTGGATGGTGGAGAACTTACCTGAGCTAATGGCCCAGCTGGAGCTCTTCCAAGCAGTCTGTTTAAGGAAATGGGTAGTTTGGGGCTTAGCTCAGGCTTTAAATGCTTTTAAATAGATCTGTGCTGTTTTCCTTCTGTCCCTGTCCCTGCCATGATGAAGGAGATGAGTTCTGCTGGGTTGGCTCATGCTTGGGTGGGAGAAGCCCAGAAGAGGCTGAAGTGGACCTGGCAGAGGGTTTGCTCCTCTGAGCAGTGTGTGATGCACAGTGGTGGAAAAGCCA
Source organism: Hypocryptadius cinnamomeus (assembly GCA_013400635.1). NCBI lineage: Eukaryota > Metazoa > Chordata > Aves > Passeriformes > Zosteropidae > Hypocryptadius > Hypocryptadius cinnamomeus. Next base: position 87,497 of record VYZP01054775.1, read on the forward strand.
CCAGCTCCTGGCCCATGTTTGCCCCCAGGGAAATGACAGTCCCTGCCAGGCAGAGACTGACCAGCTTGTCACCCTCTCTGGGTGCCTGGAGTGGGACTTAGGGCTCGACAAGAGGTTTTGAGACCCCGCTGTGGTTTCCCAGGAGCTCTGAGCATCCACCAGAGGGAGGGAGCAGCACTGCCAGTGACCCAGAGTCATAATTAACCTTTTCATTTGAGTACTGCCACAGCCAGGCCCATCCATGAACTGTGTGATATTCTGCCAGGTCTGACACACATTGGGAGGTTATTCAAATGCCTGCAGCTCCTGTTGGAGCTGGAGGAGTTCCTTCTCTCTCAGCTGGAGAAAAGCCTGCCACCAGCCCAGATGCCTGATCCCAGGCTCCAGGTTGCCATTTCCTCTCCTGTGATCCTGCCCAGACCTCTTGCCTCCTGCAATGACTCCTTGTTCCTGAGCAGCTCAGGGCAGCTCCTCTCTTGATCCCTGAGTGGAGCCGGCAGCTCTGAGGCAGCAGAGCTCTGCCCCCACGCTGGCCTTGGGACTGAGGCACAGAGCCACGTGCCTGAGCTTTTCGGGAGAATGCTGGGCATTTGCTTGGAGAAATCTCTCCAAACATCATGGAAAAGGTGAATTTTGGAGCTGTGCTTACACATGTTAACATGGGGCCAAAATCTGGGTGGGCTCTGAACTTAGACCCACATGAACAAGAGCAAGGTTTAGTTTGATGGGGAGAGCAGTGTCCAGGGAATTCGTGGATGGAGCTGGATGCACATGACGGGAACAGGCACCATTTCCCCATGGAGGAGAGCCCTGTGCAGGCACCAGAGTCAGCAGTGCTCCGTGTGTCCCCGTGAGATGGCTTTTGGTGACACGACATGAACTTTGAGCCTCAGTGCTGATCTGATCACAGAGATGGGAGATGAAGGTGCTGCCTTAGAGAAAGCAGCTCTTCAGCTAAATTCCCCTGCAGGGCAACGTCCAAACAGCTCCACAACCTTTTCAGCCGCATGACAGGCTTGAAAATAAAATCCCAGTAATGGATTTAGGGGAGCCTGCCTTTGTCCGGCGGGATGGTGAAGCAGTCTGTGCTGGGATCAGCTCCCTGACTCATGCTCTGATGTGGCTTCCAATTAGCTCTGGCTCAGGATTGGCTTCTCCTGCCTTGCTGGGAATGAAGGAGCCAGGATGAAAGGCCCTGGCCACGTGCCAGGTGGGCTGGGGACACAGGGGGAGCTCCCTGGGACCCTCATGGAGCCCTGGCCAGTGGCTGGGTTCCCCCTTCTCCTTGGTGTGAGCTGTGGATGTTCACCACTAGTCCACAGACCAGCTCAGAAACTCACTGAAAAACAGAGTATTTTATATGTATTTCTAGATTATAGAAACATTATATCATAGAATCATAGACTGGTTAGGGTTGGAAGGGAACTTAAAGCTCAGCTCATTCCATCTCTGGCATGGCAGGGACACCTCCCACTATGCCAGGCTGCTCCAAGCCCCATCCAACCTGGCCTTGGGTATTTCCAGGAATCCAGGGGCAGCCACAGCTTCTCTGGGCATCCTGTGCCAGGGCCTGCTCACCTTCCCAAGGAAGAACTAAAGATGGATACATGTTTCTATATAATTGATATATTTCCATATAATCAATGTATTTCTATATAATTGATATATTTCTATAGAAATGTGTAATGATAGACATGTCTATCTATATATTTCTATAGAAAAAAGAATTAATATATTTCTATATAATCTATATGTAGAGGAAAACCCTGTTGCTTACCACGATGTGCCTTCAAGCCTTGCAGCAGCTGCAGGGACACGCACGCTGTGCCTGCTCCTGCTGCCCACCCTGGGCTTCCCACAGGCCCAGAGCCATTTCCAGGTTTCTTGGTGTGCCCTTAGGGTCAGGGGCTCTGGGGGGCTGACATCCAGCCCATTCTCACCATCCCCATCCTTCATCCCTCCCTACCCCAGTGGGCATCTTCTGGGAGCAGGGACATTGTGGGAGCAGGGACATTGTGGGAGCAGGGACATTGTGGGAATAGGGACATTGTGGGAGCAGGGACATTGTGGCCTGTCTCACTTTCCCTTGGTGGCCACAGGGCATCTGCCGGCCATGGCCAGCGCACGGCCCAGCCGTGGGGCTGGGTAGCCCTGTGCTGGCTGCGTGGTTCCGGGGACAGCAGCAATGCCAGAGGGCTTTTCCCAGCCCGGACAAGGGTGCCGGCTGCCGCAGGGCACCGCGGGGCTCCGGGCACGGCAGGGCGGGGATGCTCTCTCACAGGCCCCGGCGGAGCGGAGCTGCCGGAGCCCCGGAGAGGCCCCAGCCCCGGGCCGGCCGGGCGGAGCAGCCCGGGGCCGCTGCTGCGCTCCATCCATGGCACACACCGGGGCTGGAACGGGAAATCGCTCTTTAACGCCTGCAGGGCTCGGTGATTGCTGAGCTCAGGGTGGCACACTCTGCTGGCACCTCGCAGGGCTGGCAATAAATACAGGGGACGGCTCTGGAGGCGTCGAAGGGGGCTCTTCATGCGCGGGGGGTTCGTCCCGTGGGCTCCCAGGCTGTGCTGGGCTTTGTGCTCTTCCTGTGTGAATTAAACATCGGCTGAATTTGCTGGATTGGGGCCGGGGGTGCTGAGTCATTGCCTGGCACAGGGCATTTGCTCCTTTTCCCCTGCACTCCAGGAAGTCCCTTTGGTAGAGCCGCACCTCCCCTCCCCTCTCCTCTCACTTCTGCAGGAAGCTGTGACACGGTGATGGGGACACCATTCCTAACCCTTCCCAAACACCCAGAGGTGCTGTGGTGCCACCAGACCCCATCGATGACCAGCAGCGGTGGCTCAGTACAGGCAGGAACACTTGCAATAACCCTGCCAAGAT